>ML809611.1:25819-50605 GCA_009831015.1 Picea engelmannii | reverse complement strand
TCAATTTTCATAACTAAAGATAAGATAAAAGTAATCTTTCAATTCATCATAAAGCACTACAATATCACTTAAACAATAAAGTTGAATAAACCTTCACATAGATTAGATTTCATTTTGGAAAGTAACATTTTAATTGCTAGTTAGTTTTCTTTTCAGTTTGCAATTTCAAGTTGGCAAATACACCATCCCCTCAGCTCCTCGAAAGAGGCCTGGTTAGTGTGGATTAGTAATTAATCTCACATTTCAATTTTAGTTATTTACTTCTTGTTTAAAATAAACAAATTCCCCTCATCGCTCAGTGTGGTTCTTGACCCTTCCAGTTGCGATCTAGTCTCGATCTGCTGGAAGTAAGTTTCATACACGCTGGGCTAGTCAGTGGTTGATAGATTAATTAGGACAATCTCTAAGTGGTATCATTTTTCTAAGACCTCTACCCTGGGTGTCGTGTGTCAAATCACCTGGAAACTCGCCTTGTTGGATCTGCGACACACCTGGTCGACAAATTTTAGATTGGTGAATGACACATAAGGAGGCCCAAACCATTTCAATAACTAAACCTGAATTTATCCTAATAAAACACTCGAACTACATTGCCCACGATTCACTTTAAGGCATTGGTCTCATTTTTTACATTCAACAAAGCCATAGGCTTCATCTTTCATTTTGGTTATCTATTGGAAGCAATTTAAATGAAACTTGCATTTTACAATTGTGTCTTAGTATCCTTTTGATGCAAGTATATGCTTATTGATTATATATATCGTGGTGAATATTTATTTCATGTTTGATCAGTTTATGGTTGATTGTTTAAAAGAATAATAAACTCCTAGATTTCATTTCTCGTACTTATCTTAGTTTCAAGCCTTAGTATATTTCTTAGGGACTACCCCCCTTGGCTTCGCTAGGAGTTGGCCTAGACAGAGGAGTTGAGGATTATGTGACAACACCTTAACTCTCACTTGCCCCCAAGGACACACCGAGTGGATTGAAGACTTCTTCCACTTCTCCCAGGTGTGTATAAGGCGACAACATTTTGGCGCCACTGCCAGGGATAAATATTTCTATTCCTAGAATATGACTTTTGTTTTCCTTTTTCCTTTTTGCTTTGTTTGATGCTTCTTGTTTGCTTAGAATAAACTTGATCATCTGGTGACTCCACTTCAAAAAATAATTTGACAAAGTATTTTTCAAAGAGGAACTCACGGTTTGCTTAGATTCATCCTTGAACTTGAAGGTGTTTTTGGAGGAGGCTAGCCAAGATTTCTTCTCAACAGGATCCTTATTAATTTTTGGGTCCCAGTCCATTTCTGTTAGACCTTTTTGCTTTCTTTAATAAATCTAGTTTAGAAATGAATGATCTTTATAAACCTATTGATTTTTCTGCAATAAGTGGTTATCCACATGTGATTCCAGAAAAAAACAATTAAATATTTGCCTTGTTTTCAAAGTAATAATATTGTTGATTCTAGACATCATGTTAAGAAGGTTTCCATTTGCTTCAATAAATGGTGTTGTAATGCCTTATATGAAGATGTGGGAATGAAATTGTTTATCTTATCCTTTGATGATGATGATCTTGATTGGTTTACAGAACTTAAAGATTACAATGAATTGATTGATGCTTTTATTGAAAAATGGAAGGAGAAGGACTCTCTGAATATAAACACAGTCAATTCAGATGTTAAGAAGGATGTTTCACCAGATTCCAATCAAAAGTTTAAAGAAGTCATTCAGGCCATAGAATTTATCTATGAAAAACAGTTAAAGGCCATGAAGGCTCGCCTTGTAGAGGCACAATCTTGTATCAAGTATTCAGACCCTATAGAGTCAGAGCTTCACAGTAAACAAGAAAAATAATTTCACTTGGAAATTCCGGATGAGCCCATAGATGAGTCATTAACTAGTCATGAAGAAATAAAGGATTTTGAGTTGAACATGATTGAATATACAGATAATTCAGATCCCCACCCTCCTCCCGAGGAATCCATGTCCTCAGAGAATATCTTCAACAGTTATGATGAACCTGAAAAGATCAGTGAAGCAAAGGTCTTGACAGTCCCAGTTCCAATCTCTCATCCATCAAAAGAATTAAAAATAGATAATGGGAAAGTGGAAGACAACTCCAGTTTATCAATGTTAAATCATTATGAGCAGTGGTTGGGCTTCCACCATGACAGTCCAATGCAGATATTCATCAAAACTTTACAAGGCTTGCCAGACTTCAATGTTTGGTTGAATAAACAAATGAAGATGTTTCTTGGGTGGTCTGATCCCAAGAAAAGAGCCAAGTTGATAAAACTTGGAAAATGATCTTCAACAAGTCATCCCAGACAAAGATTTTTCAGACATCTGAGGTCTTATTTCATCCATGACATGGTTGTTACATATGTTTTCTACTTTATCCAGTTGGATAATGAGAAGGTCAAAACTACCAGTGAACAGAAATTTTCAGGCTTTCTTCAGTGATGCTATGGGGCATCCTTTGTAATGTATCTCTAACCCTTTCCTCCGCATTTTAAATTTCATTTATGTTCACTTTCTTTGTTTATACTTTATGTATAATAGTTCATTTTCATTTTTGTATTCACATGAATAATAATTGTGCAATTTTAATTTACACTTGGGCTTCATATACATGTGTCGCTAATGTTGTTTTTTGGCGAGATGTTTGTGATGTAGGGACAGATTCTGGATTCTTGCATGCTCTCCTTTTTCTTAAAGATCAAGAACACATCCTCATATGGATCCAATGTTATCCACCAAGTTGCACTAGGATGTATTTCTAGTGAGCCGCCAAAGATTGAACATTTTCATGTTCAAAATTCAGAGTTCAGAAGTTTAGCCGGTCATAAAGACAAACTTTTTTCTTTTACATTTCCATAAAAATTGTAATAAGAGATGTTGCATGATGAAATTGTAAAATTTCTTAGCCATATTAAGTCCTAAGCATGAGTTGTACTCTGGAGTGTTTTTTTTACTCATTAATTATATTTTGTCATTTTCAAGCAATTTATAATTTATGAGTTTTTTCACTCAATCCCTCCAAAGCTGGAGTATATGCCCATGGTTAGGATTGATCATGGATATAATTCTAGTGTATAATGTATATTACCATGCTAAACATAATCCTAGAGTCTTATGGAAATGTACTAAGTCCCCCTTAGGATTTTTTTATTTTTTTCAGTTAATTAAAAAATTGTTAGAATTCAACAATTTTTAATTAAAAAATAAAGATGTATTAAAAAAGTGGTACTAGGGGACTTAATATTCCATGGGGGTGATCATTTTTTGACCTAGAGCACCAATAGTACCTAAGTACCCACTTAGTTGAGAAAAAATAGTGATTTTAATCACTTAAAAAACATTTTTGCTCAAAAAAGTCAAAATAAAATCAAAAAAATCAGCAAAGGGAAAAAATCAAGGAAACATGTTGGGACATGTTGGAGACAAATAAAGCCTCCAAAGGCTATGTGGCAGGAAATAGATGAATTTCATTGGTCAAAGGGATAAAGTGGGCATGATTTTATTTGATTTTGAGCATGTGTACAAGGACAGGTGCACCCTCCTTAGAGAGGTGACACACCCACATGTGAACCCACTCACTATGTGATAGGTGGAAGCACCCTATCCACCTCATATCCTCATGTGTCAACTCGTGGGAGTTTATGGGATAAGTTGCAGCCTCACTTCAACACTTGGCTTCCCTTGAGTCTCCAAGTGGTGCACCCTCCCTCTACACTTGGTGCACCCTCCTTCATTTGGTTTCTTCACATTTTGCTATTTATACAAGCTCTCTCCCATTTGCAATCCGGTTGGAGTTTGGGGATTGTTGCTTGTAGTTGTATACTATTGTAATACTTTTCATTTGGAATAAAGAGACTTTGGAGGTCAAGAAGGTGTGTTATACATGTGTGTGGATGTTTGATGTCAATTTGTGCTTAATTCATGAGATAATATTTGCCTAATTTATTTTTTGGATTTGTTATCTTGGCCGTTGAAAGGATGCTATCATATTGTAGGATAGGATTTATCTAGATTTATAATAATCCTATTGTTCATTTACATTTAAATATTTTGATGTGTATGCATGTTTTGGTTAACTAACATACTCTTCAAGTTTATTGTGTAGGTGACACCATTTTTTAACAATTTTATTTGCAAGATTTTAAAGCTTACAGGTTCTCATAACTTGAAGTGGTGATGAAACTTGCTTGTCTCTTCACAACTTAAAGGATCTAAAGACTCGGTCCCTCCTTAGCTCATCTAAAGACTCCATTGCCCAAGGGTTCCAAGGCTACAAATTTTCTCCCTTCACTCTTTCTCAAAGAAAATCTAATTTTTTTGGTTACTTTGCTGGAAATGCAAGTAGCTTAGATCTATCTTTATTTCAAATTATGAATATCTAAGTGTACATGCATAAGATAAACTAGATCCAAGTTTGTACTTTCAAGTTTCATCTAATTGCTTAGATCTACCATAGGAAAAATCTCCTTTTAGCATGCTTTCTATCAAAATTTTATAAGTTAAAAGGTAGTTATTTTCTTAAAGATTTCATTTTAATATTTGGCAATTAGAGTTCCTTTATATTGTTGTTTTAAAATAGAAGAAAAAGACTCTAAGGACACAAGCTCTTTAGCTTACTCTTCTTAGTTCAATTTTTGCTCATTTTATGCTAGTTTACTTAGTCAATTTTGGGGCTTTCCTACTAATAACCCAAGACACTTCCAAAGTGTTTTTGGGCATCTTCTATATTTGTTTTCTTGCTGTTTTGTGCAGGTTTGTGAACATATAAGAGGAAGTTTTGTCCGTTTAGGGCGGATTTGGAGCATTCAGGACCCCCGGGGGCACCCCCCCTTGTAAATAAACATTTGTAAAACAATGTAAAGACTTATGACCCCCTAATGAATGGTCTCAAGTCACTCCCATAAATATTTGTGCAATTTCTTTAATAAAATCAATGGGGCTACAAGCTCTCACTCTTCATGCCCCCCCTGGGGGAACGGTGTTTTTGGTGATTGCCTCAAATTTCACAATTTAGCTTCGATTCAATTTTCATAACTAAAGATAAGCTAAAAGTAATCTTTCAATTCATCACAAAGCACTGCCATCTCACTTAAACAATAAATTTGAATAAGCCTTCACATAGATTAGATTTCATTTTGGAAAGTAATATTTTAATTGCTAGTTAGTTTTCTTTTCAGTTTGCAATTTCAAGTTGGAAAATAAACCATCCCCTCAGCTCCTCGAAAGAGGCCTGGTTAGTGTGGATTAGTAATTAGTCTAAAATTTCAATTTTAGTTATTTACTTCTTGTTTAAAATAAACAAATTCCCCTCAGCTCTCAGTGTGGTTCTTGACCCTTCTAGTTGCGAGCTAGTCCCGATCTGCTGGAAGTAAGTTTCATACACGCTGGGCTATTCAGTGGTTGATAGATTAATTAGGACAATCTCTAAGTGGTATCATTTGTCTAAGACCTCTAACCTGAGTGTCGTGTGTCAAATAACCTGGCAACTCGCCTTGTTGGATCTGCGGCACACCCGGTCAACAAGTTTTAGATTGGTGAATGATACATAGGGAGGCCCAAACCATTTCATTAACTAAACATTAATTTATCCTAATAAAAAAAGTGAACTACATTTCCCACGATTCACTTTAAGGCACTGGTCTCATTTTTTACATTCAGCAAATCCACAGGCTTCATCTTTCATTTTGGTTCTCTATTGGAAGCAATTTAAATGAAACTTGCATTTTACAATTGTGTCTTAGTATCCTTTTGATGAAAGTATATGCTTATTGATTATATATATCGTGGTGAATATTTAGTTCATGTTTTATCAATTTATGGTTGATTGTTTAAAAGAATAATAAACTCCTAGATTTCATTTATTGTACTTATCTTAGTTTCAAGCCTTAGTATATTTGTTAGGGACTACCCTGCTTGGCTTCTCTAGGAGTTGGCCTAGATGGAGGAGTTGAGGATTAGGTGAAAACACCTTAAATCTCTCTTTCCCCCAAGGACACACTGAGTGGATTGAATATTTCTTCCACATCTTCCAGGTGTGTATAAGGCGACAACATTGCCTTTAAAAATTGGGTGAATGGAGTCTTAAAAGCTTGAGTTAGATCAAAAAAATACCTAGGGGTGTAAACCCTCTTGCTTCCTAGGGTATGCAAATCAAATTAAGGTAAATTTATGCAGGAGCATCACTCCACGTCATCCAGCCAGCCAGCTCAGTGCATTCAAAGCGCGCATTCAAGGAGAAGAGGCATAGCCCTCATTTCAAATTTGAATTTGAATGTAATCAATGTTGTAAGGCCGTTGAGCCATGAAGCCATGCCTTTGCACAGACATAGGTGTATAAATCCTTTAATGGTTTGTAAGGCTAAGATCTAGCTCTAATTCTGGACTAGACAACCCATTCAATTGTAGAGTTAATGTAATTGAAGAGGGTAGGTGAGTTTGGAGGGAAGAGCTAGAAGAGCCCCCTCATGTAAAAGATCCTTTGATCTATTTTGAGTATGAAGTATGCATAGGGAGCATAGAGAATCTCCGTGAGAAAAGCAAAGAGAAGGAGCCAAGACTTGTTCACAGTATGAGCTCAAGAACACCTTTGTAAACAAACATTTTCATATTAATACAAAGAGGCAGTTTCCTATATATTACTCTGTGTTGTGTGAATGCTTTCATGTGTTATTTATATGATGTAGATGTATGGATAGGTATGCATTTGCATGAGTTGTTTTTTTTCAGGGTTGGAGATCTTTGAGGCTTCATACCAGGAGGGTGTGACAGAACACTGCGGGTTCTAATAGCCGGTGCTTAGAGAGCACATCCAGTTCTGCGGAATCTAGACAAAGACATGCTAAGGAAAGCACGACAACTGAAGTCATAAACTCAAGGAGAAGACCTCAAGGTTGTTGAATACCTTGGAGGCAAGACTGTGTAGGGAAGACACAGTAAGAAGACAGAACCTCTGAGGATTTCTGTAGAGCTCTGCCAGGAGGGCATTTAGCATATGAATTAGTTGCATTGAGGAGGAACTCTACTATGAGTTCAATAAGGAGTCAGAATCACTGGGGATTCTAGACACTCTGCCAGGAGAGCATTGAGTAGGTGCCAGAGCATAGGAGGAAAGAACTCTTTGAGTTCTGGAACTAAAGAAGAGTCCAAGGAAGGATATTCACTGGGTTGTTGAACACCCTGCAAACTCAGCAATAGGTTGCTTGAGCGAAGGAGTGCTAGGAGGGAATCAGATTCTCCATCTGAAGGGGAAGGAAAAAGGACTGAGTTTCTTAGAAGGTATGGGCAAGTGAGAAAGCTCAGAAGAGATAGCACCTGTGTGTGTGCAGGGACTCTGCAGGAGCGTAGAAGTCAAAGAATCCTTTGAGGATTCGAAGGGAGAATATCAGGAGGAAAAGTTCCTTTGTGCACAGGCCATAGCTGCAAAGATCGCAAGGGCAGGATAACTCTTTGGAGAGTTTAGAGTCCCGAAAGATCAGGAGGGACAACGTCTTTGAGAATGCAGGCGAGACCCAAAGGTGTAGAGCTCGCAGAGGAAAAGCAAAGGTTGAGGCCTTTGGAATTTGGGAAATATTCCAAATTTCGGGAAGAAACAGATGCTCAAGGAGGATCTACAGTAGCCGTTAGATCAGCTGGAGAGGAGATATCTGGGTCGTCGAAGTCTATGTCCAGACACGCGTAGGAAGGAGAAGAAACATATGATGGAGACACTTCATGGAGAAGTGTCGAGATTTCATGGGTCATTGGATCGCACCAAGTTGCGAGAGAGTTAAGCCCGTAGAAGCATCCATGAGAGAAGCTGTATGGACGGTGGAGACACTCCAAGAAAGAAGTGGCGAGATTACGATAGTCGTTGGATCTTGTAGAATTGCAAGGAGGTTAGGGATATCATGATCTTGGAGGTTCGCAAGTGGAGAGCACAAGATTTGGGTGCCCTAACTCACGAAGTCGCGAAGTGCGAGTTGCGAGGAGCAGGGACAATTTTTGGATCTAGAGAACAAGAGGACTGTCGGATTGGAACTCCATAGAGATATCGCATATCGGGAGTTCGGGGTTTGGAAGGAGCTGTTTCGAGAGCAGAAGTTGTGAAGTGGCGAGACCAGAAGACACGTGTAACTACGTGGAAAAGTTGTCAGGTGGGGACCACAAGGGTGACAGGTGGTGCGTATTCGTGTATTGAGGAGTCAACCCATAGTTAATATTTCGCGTCTCGGGGTTTCATGGAAGAGGAGTACGGAGGTTCCACACTCCAACTTGCGAGATTTCAAGTTGTGAGAAGTGCGAGGGGAAGTCAAATCATTGTTGACTTTCACGTCTCAGAACTTCATAAGGAAATACCACAAGAACTCGACTCTACAACTTGCGAGATCGCGAGTAGAGAAAAGTGGTTAAAAGGTATTCGACCATCGCATCTCAGAATTTTGTAAGAAGAGAGTGCCAAAGGTCAACATCCCAACTCGCGAAGTTGCGAGTTGTGAAAAGGTGCTAGTAGTTGGTCTTAGTTGACGGTCATGCAAGGAGGGCACTGACAAAGGAGGAGCTATAACCATATCACGATCTCGGGTATTGGGATTTTGAGAAGCTGGAGTCAAGGAGTTGAGACCCACGAGATTGTGAGAAGCGCTTGCGCTAAGGAAAATTATTGGTCGCGTGGGAAAGTAAAAATCTCGCGCCTAGTGCCAAGCTACATAGGGAGAGTTTTACAAAGGACCTGTGGATCGATTTGATTGAGATTCCAGAAGGGAATTAAAAGAGCTATTTAGGCTCGGGGAAGTTGAATGAATGATCCTTAGACCGGGAGGTCGTGCAGGACCTGCGGAGGCAGGGGCGAGTGCCCGCATCATAAATCAAGGAGGGTGTACACCCTTGTACTTCTCCTAGGAACCTTGCAACAAAAGACTTATAAACTAGCAAATGAGATGAAGCTTAATGGAGGGTGTATGCACTTATACTCCTAGGATTTTAACCAATAAAAACCATGAAACAAGCAAGACGAATTGACAATTGCATATTTTCCTTACCAATTCCAAGAGAGATGCAAGAACAAACCCTATTTCACCAAGCAAATTACCATTCATAAGCAAGAGAAGAAGTCTCCAGGAGGTGTGCACCACCTTAGCTCAATCATTCACCAAGAGATATCACCAAAAATCATTTTCACAAGAGAGAGATACCAAATTGACCAAGTAGGTGTTGAGATTTGGGTACCTTGGAAAGTGGTCCATGTTATCCCCTAGCCTAGGGATAACTAAGGAGATTATGTCTCGAGGCCCACAGGTCCTAGACATGGAGTACCGAGAGCTAGATCAACTTGAGCCTAGTCTTTGAGGGCCTGTTTCTGTCCTTATACACACTTGCAAACGTGAGTTAAGTCCTGCCCACTTAGTGTGTCCTTGGAGGCACAATGCCTAGGTTCAAAGTCCACGCTGTCACTTTGACTTGAACTTATTCTGTCAAGTCTTACTCCTAGGGAAGCCAAAGGGGGGTAGACCCTAGTTTCTAGATGGGATTTACATTTTAAGTTCTAGGAGTTGGTTTTAATTAATTAAATGGTTGGGGAAAATCTAGCTTATGATGTAAAGAAGCAATGCGAGATGCAACAGTTAGTATGAACAATCAAACCTTTTCCTAGGACAACTAAGACTAGTGCCTAAGATTGGGCAAGCGGTCAACTAAATTAAGGGGAGATTAATTACAAAAGATTTACAAAGATTACAAAGTTTACAACAATATCAAGTACACGATAGATACAAATATACAATAAGGAATATGTAAGATTACAACAAAGCTAAGCTAAAATAGATACAATAGATACAAGATATACAGATACTAACTAACCAGTTGCTTGTATGTGCAGGAAATAAATATAATCAAGATAAGACAACCATCAACACATCAATCCAAGCATGCTCACAGTAGATCTTACTCTTTTGTATTGCTTATCAATGGCACATAAACAATCACTCAAGACCCATTCAAGAGAGAGCCTCCAGGTGGATGCACAACTTCTTGAGGGATCACACCACAAATACAGGAACCATGATATAAATTAAAGGTGCCTGAAAATGTAAAGTGTTCTAGATCACAGATATAACCACTTAGACAATTATTCCACAACTTATGAAAATGACTTGCATGTAAAGGTAACAGTAAGATGTAGTGCTCACAAGTATGAATGTAGATTGCTCGAAAGTTGCAGATCAAGGATTGATTAAAGTGGTTAGGTGAGATTTAATCCTATATAAATGTCAACCCAATACTTTCCTCCCCCTATTACCAAGTAACTTCTAGGTTCTCAAGAAGTAAGGCAACGAGGCCTACCCTAGCTCCACAGGTCAGCCTAAAGATAAGAGTACTCCCGGAAAAGGACGTTGAGCACCACGAGACTGTCCTCAACCTATCACCTTTTCGTTGCTTCCTCCAATCCCATTTTAAATGGGGAAGATGGTTGGTAAAGGTGTCCTATTAATTCTAATGAATTGTTAAACCTATGGACTAAGTTCTTTAAATGTTTGAGTGCTTTAAGCTTGCTCAAAAAGTGTCAAATGGGCCCAAAATCGAAATTGCAAGTTGAGTTCTCAAACAATGAAATTGTTGCATATAAAGTGTGACGAACTGGAAATGAATTGCAAAATTGAAAAATGATTATTTAAACCATTAAGATACCCATGTTTGCATGCATAAAGATAAATACTTGAAATATGATAGCTTGCATGCAAGGAAATAATGAAAAAACAAATGAATTTACTTATGCCTCCATGGGCCTAAACTAGCATAGGTAGTGTGAGATCTACTCTAGATAATTTTAACCATTAGCATGAATTGAGAAACTAAATTAAAACTGAAAAACAAAAACTGAAATGAAAGAGAAGGCAAGCCACTTGGGGACCCTCCTTTGGGCTTGCTTACAATGCTTTAGATTGAAAGAGAAGGAAGAGAAATTGTTACCACTTTGAAAGGAGGTCCTTGGAGGCATGTTGTGACTGAAAATGGGTAGCATGCACCCTTGACCTGGCGAGAACCTACAAAAATAAGCAATCTATTGCTTGTTGATTTTACTGCAACACACTCAACAAAAGTTAAGAAAATTTATGTTTTGCAACAGAAAATTCCCACATATAAAAACCATAATTATAATTGATTGAAATGAACTATCTAATGATTTAGCAACCAAAAACATAATATGAATAGAATCAAAAAAGGTAAATGGAAAAATCTCATGAAGTTTCAATGAGTGATGAGGGTAGATCCTTGCTTGAATCTATCCCAACAATCCTCTTAAGATGACCTGCAAATTTTAAATAAAATGTTATACAAGAGTAGATAATGGAATTCATGCACTAAAAACACAACAAAGTTAGTCTCATTAGTGAATACAATGCATATAGGCTAGCAACTACACTATTGCTAAACCTAGCTAAGTAAACAAAATTTACCCAACAAACTACTCTATGCTTCACAATAATATTTAAAGAATCAGAAAGATATCACCTCACAATAAGATGGAACATCTAGACAAAGTTGAGCACTCCACAATTCCTCCAAATCTCTTCTTTTATTACCAAGGGAAGAGGTTGTAGCAACAAAGTTGCTCCAAGCTCTTCAAGAACAAGTGAAATGCATCAAAGTGACAATGAGAGAGAGAGGGAGATGGTAGGAAATTGGTAGCATAACAATACTCAGAAGAATGTTCATGAATTAATGAGGGAAAGGTATCATTTATAGCATGAGAGGGCAAAGAGACCCCTCTTGGATCTTTGACAAATGTCACAATCCAAGCCTAGATGAACTCAAGTCAAGGAAGGTGCATAGCTTTTAGGTTTGAGTGAGAATGGAAAGTGGGGAGTGTGGATGGGTGAGTTGGAAACACAGGAGGGGCGCATTGGTTAAGATGAAAGCCAACGACTAGCTTTAAAACTAGTTTCCATCTTTTTGAACGATTTTTCCATGTTTTCTCGAGGAAGGGGGCACAATTCCCAAGGAAAGGCGTCAGATAAGTGAGTGATGTGTGGAGGAGTGTGGGAGACACACTTTAATGATGACATGGGAGGCTAGGAGAAGCGCATGGGTGAAGAGAGGGACCCATAACCCACTTTAGAATGAGTTACTAATTCCCACATGGGAAAGGGTGCATTTCCCCATGAGGGGTGTGGGGGTTTGATTGAGAAGTTGGTAAAGGGGGTGTGTAAAGGTTAGGAAGGGGTTGGGGTAGGTTAGGATAGTCTGAAATATATATGATCCCGCTGATAAGGATATCTACTACGGATCTAGTGTTCTGTCTCACAGATCTGATACACTAGGGGTTTCTGAATGTGTTTTATCTTCAGTTCTGATACTTTGGGGGGATGTGTTTTAGTTATGTTCTTGAGATGTTTTGTGGTTGTTGCATGTGCATGTTATATGTTATGGTTTAAACAATATATATGTGATGCATGCTAAGATAAGGAACATCAACCGCCCAATAATATGTATTATGAGATTCAAGCATTGAAATACAATGAAATACTGGAAATATAGAAGATAGTCTTCAGTTAGATCTCATGGATTGTCACTGCAATACAAGAAAATAACATAAAATACCCATGATCAGAATATGAAGGCATATCTGATGCATGCATGGATAGATCGGAAAAATCGACGGTTCCGGAAAAGCACGGTAACCGCTACAAACTAGAAAAATCATTCGGAAGGTTATACCCTTCAGAATGAGCTAGAAAATGTCCCAATAGAAGCGCCCTGGCCTCTAGAATGATACTGGTGATTGTCGGATGATAGATATGGCCTTTGATGCTCTGGATATTTTTCCCTAGGGGTTTTCACACCTCCTATCTCTCTGGATGCGCCCCAAATGATTCCACCAACGGAATCGGCTACTATAGGACATCAAAACGACTGCCTCGCCAAATGCGGAACTAGGCCGGAAGGGTTTCCCTAAATCTGCTCTGATGCTTTGTCTATAACCCCAACCATCCTTCTAAAAGAGTTGTGATCTAAATGGATGAATGATGTTCTCTGAAGGATTCCACCGATTGAATCTAATGGAAAGTGGCTAAATCTATGCGCCCTGACTGGATCTCAACTGGGTCGCAAGGAAACTGCAATCCGAGCTCTGATCTCGTGCAGCTACACAAACCCTCTATCTGACTTGCGCCCCCACTGGCTGAGTTGTGCAAGACTGATAACTAGATACTTCTGAATAGTAGGGTGAAATACCTAGATGGTATCTCCAATGGGCTAGGCTGTGTCTCTCAACACCGAAACCTATCAATGGTGGTGGTTTCCTCCAAAAATCCACAAAATAGTAGAAGTCAAATCTCTTCCTCCTCTGGGAATTCTCAACGTCAAATCATAACAATTCATAATGAGGAATTAGGTCGAATTCCTCCCTTTATACTCTTCATGATATAATTCACCATTGACATCACTTAAGCTAGGTTCTTTTCCTCCTAAGGTGAATAATTAATTAATTAAGTCCCCCTTTAGCACCTTTTCGTTCTAATTCTTTGTTGACTTAGGCTTAAGTGACTTTTCCTATGCTTTTTGGCTTAA
The DNA here is from genome assembly GCA_009831015.1 of Picea engelmannii. Lineage (NCBI taxonomy): Eukaryota > Viridiplantae > Streptophyta > Pinopsida > Pinales > Pinaceae > Picea > Picea engelmannii. Next base: position 37,036 of record ML809611.1, on the reverse strand, counting down.
TTCATCGTTTAGCCACCAAATCACCCTTATTTCTCCCTTTTTTTCCTTGTTTGTGCCTGACTATAGTCTACGGGAACACACAGACTACTAAGGCACTCCCTGCTGGCCTACTCTTGGGAAAGAGACATCACAATCCTCCCTTCTCAAGATTGTTTTTCCTCAAGCAACATCAATCCTGGGTGCTGCAAAATATGCTCTCCCTCCCATGTGGCATCCTCCACTGGAAAACCCCTCCATCTAACCAAGCACTCCCTGATGACCGTGCTCCTCAACTTTCACTCTCTCTTCTCTAGTACCTCCCCTAACACTAGCTCCAACTGGACCACCTCATCCAAGGGTGGCAACTCCTCTAAAATACTAATCTATTGTCCCACGACCTTTTTAAGGAAAGAGACATGAAACATGTTATGAATCTTGCTACCCTCCAGTAGCTCTATCTCGTATGCCACCTCGTATATCCTCCTGATGACTCTGTATTGCCCATAAAACTTTGGCTTCATCTTCTTGGCTCCCCTCCTCTTTAGGGAGGATTGTTTGTATGGAAATAATCGTAGAAAAAACAAATCCCCTACCTCAAAACTGCGCTCAACTCTGTGTTGGTCTACATAGATCTTCTGCTGGTTCTGAGCCATCTACAAGTTCTCCCTCACTGCCTGCAGAATCCTCTGACTCTCCTCCACCCAGTCTTTAGCCCCTGGGACCCTGTTGTTCCCAAACACAGTCTCCAAAAATGAGGGTGCATCGTATCCATACAATTCCTTGAATGGTGACATCCTGATAGACATATGGTAAGTTGTGTTGTAGCAATACTCATCCATGTGTAACCATCTCACCCATGTGCACTGCTGCCCCCCCACATAGCTCCTCAGATACCCCTCGACCCATTTTTTGATGATCTTTGTTTGTCTATCTGTCTGTGGGTGGTAGATGGTACTCATAGCTAGCTCTGTGCCTGTTAACCTAAAAAGATCCTGCCAAAACGTGCTAATGAAGCGCCCATCTCTATCACTGACTATCTGCCTGGGTAATCCATGCAACCAGAATACCTCCCTAAAAAACAACTCTGCTACCTGTATGGCCTTGTAGTCCGTGGGTATGGCAAATAAATGTGAAAATTTGTTCAGCCCATCGACCACCACAAATATACAGTCACTGCCCTGCACTTGAGGAAGGCCTGTAATGAAATCCATAGAAATGCTCTCCCATTTCTGCTCCGGAATGGGTAGAGGTTGTAGCAACCCCACGGGGTGTGTCTGCTCAGACTTGTTTTGTTGACAAGTCGTGGACTCCCAGATGTGTTTCAGCACATCATCCTTGAGACCCTTCCATGAGAATCTCTCCCTGATCTGCCTATATTTTTTTAAGTACCCCTGATGCCCTACTGTAGGGGAATCATGACACACCTTCAGAATTTTCCCCTTCAAGGTAGATTCTGGAACCAGGTAGATCCGGTCCTTGTAGAAAATGACATCATCAAGAACCCGATATCTATCATCAATCACCTATCCATCCATCACCTCATAAGAAAATTTGTTTTTGGAGTACTCCACCAACAAATGAGCTTTCCAATCTGTAAAAATGTCCATCATCGAACATCCTACTAGCCTCCTGGACAAGGCATCTGCTACAATATTTCTTTTCCCCTTGACATTCTCAATGTCAAAGTCAAATTCTTGGATCTTTGAGACCCACTTTTTCTATCTCTCGCCGAGGTATTTTTGATCTAAGAAATACTTGAGACTGTTATGATCAGTCTTCACTACAAATCGGTTGCCTACCAGATACTGCTTGAATTTGGTTAAGGTATGCATGATCACTAGAATTTCCTTGTCATAAATAGGATAGAGTCTCTCTGACTCGTTGAGCTTCTTGATCTCAAACACAATGGGGTGGCCCCCTTGCATCAAAACTTCTCCAATCCCCACCCCTAATGTGTCACACTCTAAGACAAATGGCTGCGAGAAGTATGGAAGGGCTAGAATAGGGCATGTTCTCATAACCTCCTTCATTTTGTCAAATGTCTGTTATGACTCCTCTATCCAATGAAAAGAACCCTTCTTGGTCAAGTCTGTGAGTGGTGCTCCCAACTGTGAAAAACCCTTGATGAACCGCCTGTAGTAACTGCATAACCCAAAGAATCCTCTTAGCTCTGTGAGGTTCTTGGGCGTTGGCCAATCCAAAATGGCCCCGATCTTTTCTTGATGAACCTGTACTCCCTGCTCACTGATGATATGCCCTAAGTACAGTAGGTATCTCATGCCAAATTCACATTTGGACTCCTTGGCATATAATGATTGTTCCTGCATAATATCCAAGACCTCCCTCAAATGTGCTAGATGCTCATCCCATGTCTTGTTGTAGATCAGTAGATCATTGAAGAATGCCAAAAAGTACTTCCTAAACTATCCTCTAAAGATATGGTTCAAGCAAGACTGGAAAGTGGCTGGTGCGTTGGTTAATCCAAACGGCATGACCAAGAACTCAAAGTGTCCGAAATGGCATCAGAATGTTGTCTTTTGAATGTCCTTCTCCCTGATGTTGCTCTGATAGTATCCTAATCGTAGATCAATCTTAGTGAAGAAAACTGCCCCATGTAACTCGTCCATCAGTTCATCTATGCGTGGGATGTGGTATCGATTCTTGATCGTTTTCTTGTTGAGCGCTCTGTAATCGATGCACATCTGTAACGTGCCATCCTTCTTCGGTACTAGAACAATTAAAGATGAGAAAGGACTCATGGTGGGCCTGATGTGCCCCATCGCAATCAATTCTTTGATTGCTTTCTCAATCTCGTCCTTGAATTTCTTGGGGTGCCTATAGGGCACTGTGATCACTAGTGTAGTTGTTGCCTCTAAATCAATCGTGTGCTCAAATCCCCTGTCAAACGATCTCCCTAGTGGTATCGGCCCAAATACTCGATCATATTGACCCATAATCTCTCTGATCTGTGGGTGGTAATTCTCCCTACCCTTTGAATCCTTCTGTGTGGTGATAAAACAATCTATTGCGTAAGCCACATCACTGTGATGAAAGATCTGTTCCATCCTCTTTGCTAATATGGCTCAAGGTACCCCTGTAGACATGTCTCTTAGCACAACTCTCGATCCACTGGAATATATGAAGCTCATAGTGAACGTCTGATAGTTGAACCTGATCTCCCCCAATGAATGTAACCACTGTACCCCCAACATGACATCTGTATCTGATAGGTCAACTACATAGAAGGTGTTTGTCAAGGTGTAGTTGCCTAGTTTAAACTCTAGGCCTGGGATCATGTCTGAACATGTCATCGTGTATCCATCTACCACTGCTACGTGGAATCCCTCAAACTCCTCAGTGGGTAACCCCCTCCTGGATACTAAGGATGCATCTATGAAGTTGTGGGTGGCCCCACCATCAACTAAGGCTATCATGCACTGCCCCTATACAAGGCCCTTGAGCCTAAGAGTATTGTACCTGGGTACTCATGAAAGGGTGGCTATGGTTCCCCCCTTCACCTCTCTACGAGGTTTTGTCTCCTCCTTGGCCTATGCCCCTGCTAGTATCTGAGGTTTTTTTGGCTATTGCTCTGGCTCCTGAGTGGTCTCATCCTCTGAATCACTGTCTGTCCATGCCCTGATATCCTTATCCTCCTCCTAACTACCTGATTCCACTTCAATGTAGTGGAGTTGTCCCTTTCCTGGGCATCTATTCCCTAGGACCCAAGGGTCTCTGCAAGAGAAGAAAAGATTCTTTCTCATCAACTCCCATCTCGTATCATCATCCAGTTTGGGCTTACCCTTCCATTCCCTTTAAGGATTCTTCTGATCCTTGTCTCTCTGTGGTACAAAGGGTTTGGTAAAGGGTTTAGTTTTTGGCACGGAGTCCGCCAAATATCTAGTGCATCTGATGGCATCCTGCAAGGTGTGAGGTTGGTATGCCTTCACCCATCCTCTCAAGGGTTATGTGATCCCTTCTGTGAATAACATGATCAGTTGGGGCTTGGATATATCTATCACTGCCACTGCTACCCTATGAAACTCTGAGATAAATGTCTTTGTTATGCCAGTTTATCTCAACTAGGCTAGATCTCTGGATCCCTCCTATCAAATCTATCCATGAGTCTCTCTGTGAAATATCTGTAGGAGGTGATGCGACTGTGGCCTAATGTCACCAATCCATGATACCAGCACTCGTGTGCCTCACCCTCCAAGTGTAAGGTAGCGACATTGATGGCTTCTGACTCAGTCATCTGACTGAGCTTGTAGTAGGTGTCTATCTTATGTACCCAAGCTCTGGCGGTGCATTTGGATGATCTGTCAAAAGAAGGTATGGTGAGTTTACAAACTTTTTGGATGAAGTCAATGTTATGCCTCTGCTGTTGCTGCAACCCTCCTCTTTGTGGCTCTCTAGGGTGGTTCCTGAGTCTGAGTCCATAATAATCGACTAAGGTCATATCCTGATGGAAGTCATAGCCCAATTATGCATACTCCCTCTGATACTATGCAATGTCCTCTTCGTGAGTGGGTGGTCTCTATGCTATCTGCATCTACTAGGGGTGCCCTCTGGAAAATGGGAAACAAAGGTCGGGGAATCCTACTCACAGAGGTGTATGTGCGAGTGGGTGACTGGGGTCTACTGCCTATCCCTGGGTTCCCCTATGTTGCATGTGGGGCTTGTGTGCCTGAGATTCCCACCATAGCCAATCTATCAGCCACCTGAGCCAAGGACTGAGACATGGTCCGCTAATTGACCAACATATCATTGATAACTTGCATGAAGGTGGTGTCTGGTTCCATGGGGGCCTTACCATTGCCCTGTGGTCACTCATATCTGTCTCCTAGCCTCCTTTCTGCCTCTTCCTTTTCCTATGAACTGGGAGGGAAAGGAGGAAAGTCAGGCCTAGGAATTCTTTCCTTGTGCCTGTTGTAAGTGACATATTCTTCACCTACGTGCTCACGACCATCTAGGTCTTCTGATGTACTCATCATCTTTAGTCACCAGCTGGCAAGACTAAATCTTAGATACCACTGAAATATCCATGATCTCATTGATCAGGATATCTACTACAGATCTAATGTTTTGTCTCACAGATCTGATACACTGGGGGTTTTTGAATGTGTTTTATCTTTAGATATGATACTCTAGGTGTTTCTGGATGCATTTTAGTTATGTGCTTGAGATGTTTTGTGGTTGTTGCATGTGCATGTTATATGTTATGGTTTAAACAATATATATGTGATGCATGTCGAAATAAGGAACATCAATCACCCAATAATATGTATTATGAGATTCAAGCATGGAAATACAATGAAATACTGGAAATATAGAAGATAGTCTTTAGTTAGATCTCATAGATCGTCATTGGAAAACAAGAAAATAACATAAAATACCCGTGATCAAAAGATGAAGGAATATCTGATGCATTCATGGATAGGTCGGCAAAATCAGCGATTCCGGAGAAGCACGGTAACCGCTACAAACTAGAAAACATGTCTGGAAGGTTATACCTATCGAAATGAGCTGGAAACTGTCCCAATAGAAGCGCCCTGGCCTCTAGAATGATACTGGTGACTATCGGATGACAGATTTGGCTTCTGATGCTCCTGATATTGTCCCCTAAGGGTTTTCGCACCTCCTGACTCTCTGGATGTGCCCCAAATGATTCCAACAATGAAATTGGCTGCTATAGGACTCAAAATGATCACCTCGCCAAATGCGGAATTGGGCTGGAAGGGTTTCCCTAGATCTACTATGATGCTCTGTCTATAACCCCAACTGTCATTCCAAAAGAGTTGCACTCTAAATGGCTGAATGATGTGCTATGAAGGATTCCACTGTCCGAATCTGATGGAAAGTGGCTCAATCTATGCACCCTAGATGGATCTCAACTGGGTTGAAAAGAAACTGCAATACGAGCTCTGGTCTCCTGCAGCTACACAAACCCTCTATTTGACTTATGCCCCCATTGGCTGAGTTTCACAACACTGATAACTAGATACTCCTGAATAGCACGGTGAAATACCTGGATGGTATCTCCGATGGGCTAGTGTGTGTCTCTCAACACTAAAACCTATCGATGGTGGTGGTTTCCTCCAAAAATCCACAAAACAGTAGAAGTCGAATCTCTTCCTCCTCTGGCAACTCTCAACATCAAATCACAACAATGCATAATGAGGAATTAGGTCGAATTCCTCCCTTTATACTCTTCCCGATCTAATTCACCGTTGACCTCACTTAAGCTAGGCGCTTTTCCTACTAAGGTGAATAATTAATTAATTAAGTCCCTCTTTAGCACGTTTTCGTTCTAATTCTTTGTTGACTTAGGCATAAGTGACTTTTCCTATGATTTTTGCCTTAATTCATCGTTTAGACACCAAATCACCCTTATTTATCCCTTTTGTTCCATGTTTGTGCCTGACTATAGTCTACGGAAACACATAGACCACTAAGTCACTCCATGCTTCCCTACTCTTGGGAACGGGACATCACATAGTCTCTCTCAATCATTATTCACCTTTAATTTACCTCAATTGCTCATATATTACAAAATTGACATTTTCCCATGTCTTGAGTTTAGCAATTAAAACTGTGTTTATCTGACTAAGACTCCTATGCAGACAAAAACCTAGAAAAACTTGTCTGACTGAGCTGAAACTTGGTCCAAGGGTGTAGGGGGTGTCATCCCATTTCTTTTGAGCACAAATACCCTTATCAAAAGCCCAAGGACCTAGTTTTTACAATTTTTCATCAAAATTAATTAATTAAATTTCCAACCTTAGGAAATTTTAATTAATTAAAAAAATCTATCTAGACTCGACGGTATTCCGCAATTTTTTTTGAGCTGTATTACATGGTCATTTAAATCATTCCTAAACACTAGCTACCTGAGGGTTACTTCATTATAATTCCTTTCACCACTTTGCAATATTTATTAATAGTGGGAGTGAAAAACTCAAGCGAAATTAATAAGGCTGGTTAGGCCAAATTAATATGCTGAGCATAAAAAACACTCAATGAAAGGAACTCTCCTAATGAATAAATCCTAAGGTAACTGACCTAACTATGATCCATGCAGAACTATTACATTATTAACCCATGTAGGGGTGCGGAAATTCCATTTACAAAAATGTGTGTTGGAGAAAAAATTGCCCCATAGAACGAAAAAGTCTCTGACTCGTTTGTATCTGATGATGCATATATTCATGGTACATGGATTTGAACCCCTAGTTGAATAGGTGGTCAACAGAGCCCATACTTTTCTTCTTCAATGCCTCCACCTTGTCAGCAACAACAACACCCATCACATCGGCCTAGTCCTACAACAAAATGGGTCTTGCTCCATGAGGTAATGAGTCCGGGTATCATGGTACGTGTCACTTCGATTCTCAAAATATTTGAATACGTGAATTTAATTCTTTTTTCTTCTAACATGTGATTGGAACTTATGCCTTTCCACTTGACCACACCTGGGGGGAATGACAAGATTCCCTAGTAAGATGGTTCCCATAGGGTTTGATTTTCCACTGGGAGGATTCATGAAAGGTCATCTTCTGCTCCCACCATACTTACCACTTTTCATCTTTTTCCCGCTCATCCATCCCATACACTGGTCTGAGCATTGGGTTGGCTAAACTAGCCAAGGGTTGTACCTTACATTGTGGGAAGAAGGGGCTAAAGGCCCAGAGGGTAAAAGTAGCTGGAAAAAGATAAAAGCCAAAAGAATGAAACCTTCAAATGCTTCGCCCAAGGATCCTTGAGAAATAAATAAAATGCTTCTCAGCAAGAAACATAGGGACCCGTAAAAAATAATAAAACAAAACCTAGTTGGAGGATAGGGGGTCTCATCATGAGCCAGCCTATTAGGTCCCGTGATTGCACAGTTTGTATTTAGGATAATGGATTTATGAAAAGAGCTCAAACTGGCGTAACTGAACCAGTCCCACCCACTGTCACCTTGATGGGAAGGTTCTTTCTGTTTAGGGAGGTAAGGCCTAGGGGAGACGTCCCCGGTGACCTAGGGTTTTGAGAAGGCAAAGGGTAGAAAGGCTAAGTGATAATAATCCCCCTCACAAGTCACCACCTAATCAGAAAGTCTGGCTTATATCCAATAAATATAACTGGAAGTAATAACCAAGAAAGGAGTACCTGCCCAAGACAAAGCAACAAGAAACTATATGTGCAAGCTTGCTTGCTAGTTAGTACTTCATATAATCAATGAATTTTCTTATAATAAGCAATTGAGCACTAATATTGACGAAGTAAATCAATGTTTACACAATAGCAATGATTACAATATCACTTCTTAATAAATCCTAATGAAAACCTTGGTATTCAATATAACAACATCAACACTTTATAAACAATGCCTTAACCAATCATTCAATTGCTTCAAAGATAAAGAAATGTTGCATATAGGTGTTTAATGCATAGAAAGATGATGACAACAATATAGTTAGTAGGGTTAGTCTAGGCTAGGGTTATTAAGAGTTAGGGTTTGTTCAAAGTATTGGAAGTTTGTTTTATAATCAAGTCACTCAATGCACAAGGCCTTAGATCAGTGTGCTCCTAGGGTATATGGAGTCAAAGAGAGGACGCAAAGGCTGAAGGACTAAGTGAAAATGGTGAAACTAAGGACAAGAGAGTTAAAATTTGAGGTGTTTCTATGGCAAGGCCTCAAAGATGAAACCTTAGGGGAGAGAGGCTCACTTTGGCATAAAAAACCTAGGCCTCATTTCTCTCTCCTCCTTCCTTAGCTCAATGGAAAAAACAGCTTGCTTGAATAATGATCTAAGACAAGAGGGTTAGCAAGTGATGTGTTGCTATAGCAAGGCTTCACTAGGAAACCCCTAGGGAAAAATGGCTCACCGGGTGTAGAAGAGCTAGGCCTTGGTGCATTTTTCTCCTTCTTAACTCAACAAGGACAAAATGACTAGGCTAGGAGGAAGGATAGAGTGTTGCAATGGCAAGGCTCTATCTTCTTCATGCAAGTAAAATGGCCTAAAATCTTGATGGGGACATGAGACAAGGACATCAACTAGTGCTTGTCACCTAGGGTTTGATTCAACAAAATATAATCACATATCCAAGTAAATTAAACTAAAACCATTCAATTAAGAAGTGTTTACGAAAATTCACTTACATAAACCAAGAAAACATGTAGCAAAACCTTAGTTGTAACACCTTCCATCAAGAGAAATGCCAAAAATGCCAAGTAAAATCTTCCTTCAACAAGTGCGCCTCAATATTTCAGCCAATAACCCTAAGAAGGGAGAAAATTTCAGACCTCACTAATGAGTGAGTGAGAGATGATGAAAAAATGAGAGTCAAAACCCTTAATTTATATAGTAACAATGACCTAAATTACACTTTAGGTTATAAAAAGGCTGACAAGGCCAAAATACCAAAATCATACTATTTTACATTAAATGTTTGAAATTAAAACCCTAATTAAGATATAGTGATATGTCATCCCCTTTCTAGGGTGATGTTATCCCCTTTTAGGGAAAATGTAACTTCCTGGAGCAAAACGTTAGCCCTCCTTGGGCTTCTCCAAGCTGCCACACGTGCCAAAACTGCCACATCTACCTCCCAAAACGTCCATATTGTTGGATGACATCATGGGCATCCTAGGATATGTCTTGGGCCTTCCAAGGCCAATGTCCCTATGGAGAGGGCTCAACCCCCCTAGGTACATATCTACTCAATTGCCTCTGGTGGTTTCTTCTGCTCTTCCCTGGTATAAGCGCTTTGCCCTGTCTCTTCCCCCTGTTGGGGTATCAGTATCCATCGGGTGGGCTCTTCAGCCCCATGGAGGTTCGAACTGATCATCTCCCCATGTGTACCTATCCAACGTGGTACCTGTCTGTCGGGCATGATCCTGCACATCAATAGCTATGCCCTCCATGGGCTCATAAGTCACAGGGATCATAGAAATGTCAATCAAATCTAATCATCAATATTTATTAAACATGTGCATAAAACCCCTTTACCCCAGTCTAGTGATCAAAGAGATTATACAAGTCTGCAATACAAGTTTGGGGGAAGTGACAGGACATCCTATTGGGCTAGTGTCTATTGGTAGAGGGATGTTTCTGGAAAGGATCAAATCCAAGTCATGTAGGTGGGTGAGGTGGATGCGGATGCCTGGGAAAAAGGTGCAGTGATATTAGGGATGGATTACCAGTGGGTGCCTCTATGGAGGGTGAGCTACACCTGTCATGGATGCAAACATTTCCAAGTCCATTCATGCCTTTTAATCTTCATTTTCTCCAAGATGCTAATCAAAGGACACTACCCTGGCTTGGTGACCAGTGGTGGAAATGTTAGCCATAAAAATTTCATAGAAATGAGAATGTTGGCTCATGATGAGACCCCTTTTCTCTTGGCTATGCCACCAAGAGACACTACCCTGGCATGGTGACTAGATGTTGGTAGTGTCATACCGCTAGATGTTGATGGAACTAATAGGCCATCTAGTGATGAGACCTCCTATCCTCTAACCATGTCTTGTCTTATTGTTTTTTATCTTTTTATTTCTTTTTCTCTCAAGAAGCTAGTCAAGGGACACTGCCCTAGCTTGGTAACCAGAGGTGGCAATGTTACCCACAAGTACTTTCACGGAAATGAGAAGGTTGGATCGTGATGAGACCCCCTTTATTTTGACTATGCAACCAAAATCCACTACCCTGGAGTGGTGACCAGATGTTGGTAGTGTCATACTGTTAGGAACCCATGGACCTAATGAGTTGGCTCGTAATTAGACCCCCCATCCCTCAACTAGGTATTGATTTATTTTTCTACGGGTCCCTCTGTTTCTTGCTGAGAATCCTTTTATTTCTTTCTCAGGGATCCCTGAGAAAAGCATCTCAAGGTTTTATTCTTAGGCTTTTATTGTCAGCTGCTTTTACCCCCCAGGCCTTTAGCCCATTCTTCCCACAAGGTAAGGTACAACCCCTAAATGATTGGCTAACCCTATGCCCAGACCAATGTAATGGGATGGGTGAGCAGGAAATAAGATGGAAAGTGGTATGTATGATGGGAACAAATGATGGCCCTTCAAAAATCCCCCCAGTGGAAAATCAAAACCTATGGACACGAGCTTGCTAGGGCATCCTGTCATTCCCCCAGACATGGTCAAGTGGACAAGCATAATATCCAAGCACCCATTAGAAACAAAGGAATCAAATGCACATATTCAAAGGTTTTGAGGATCAGAGTGACACATACCATGATACC
>ML809611.1:10080-23002 GCA_009831015.1 Picea engelmannii | reverse complement strand
AATAGCATAAGATAGGATCACTGAGAAATACACAATCACAAGAGACACATCATTTATCCTGGGAAACCCTCATGGGGGAGAAAACCCAACAAAACTTCCTTATTATAGATAGCTAATACAATGCCAAGAGATAACTCAAACAAGTACATAAAGTCCTCTCCCAAGAATGCGTCTCTCTCTCTCTCTCTCTCTCTCTCTCTCTCTCTCTCTCTCTCTTCTCCAATTTGCAGCTCTGAAACTTGCTCCTCAAATGAACAAGTGAGTGTGTGTCTAAGTGAGGTGCTAGCCTCCTTATTTATACAACTTTGGCATGTGTGGAGGTGTCTCTTCACTGGCAGGGATGACTTCTCAATCTGGGTGGTTATAACCACCTTTAATATATTCTGGGGCCTCTTTAATATATTCTGGGGCTGAATTCTTATTCTGCCTATTACAATTGTGTTTTGACCAATCCACAAAAGAGTATTTGGTCTTTTACAATAGCCAACATGATCAATCCGCAATAGGGGATTGATATAATGAATAATACAACAATAATAATTAGAATACACTTTGCAGTTACATTATTTCAACACTCCCCCTTAACAATAAGGGTATTCTACAATAGCATCAGGTGAGAGAGAGGTCAACATCATCAATGACATCAGGTGAGTGAGAGGAAAACATTATCAACAAACTCTTGGAACACTGACTCGCATATCTATAAATCATCAGAAGTTTTTCTCATCATCAACACAACACAAAGGCTGGAGCATCATCAACACAGCATGGAGCTGGAGTAGCATCATCATCCTCATCGGTATGAGGCTAAGGTAACATCATCATCATCTTCAACATTAAGGCTGAAATAATATCATCATCATGTTTAGCAAGGACTCAAGAGATGAAGTGGCATCATCATCATCATCTTAAGCAAGAGGATGAAGTGGCATCATCATCATCAACTGCATCGACATGGATTAGTATAACACTAATACATCCTCATCATCAATAACAACACAAGGCTAATACAACATCAAAAGTAGCAATATCATAGCACAAAGGATGGAAACACATCATCACAACACGAGGCAGGCACATCATCACAACATAAGGTTGGCATGTCATCAGCATGAGGCTGGCATCACAACACTTAAGCTATCAACACATCATTGCAACACGAGGCTGGCACATCATCACAACATGAGGTTGGCTCATCATCACAGCACAGGGCTGGAACACTACACAACAATTAAGCTGGATTCATAATACTAGACTGGATTTACATCACAACGATTAAGCCGGAAGCACAGTGCTAGGTTGTCTTTATGTAACAAAAATTAATATGGAAGCACGGTACTATACTGGCTTTATGTCACAACAATTAAGATGGAAGCACAATACTAGGCATATCTCAACACAGTGATCTAGATTGGCTTTACGTCACAACAATTAAGCTGGAAGCATAGTACTAGGCATGTCTCAACACATCAATCTAGACTGAATTTACATCACAACAATTAAATTGGAAGAACAGTACTAGGCATATCTCAACACAACAATCTAGACTGGCTTTACGTCACAAAAATTAAGCTGGAAGCAAAGTACTAGGCATATCTCAACACAACAATCTAGACTGACTTTACGTCACAACAATTAAGTTGGAAGCACAGTACTAGGTTGGCATATCTCAGCATAACAATACTCCCCCTTTCGAGGGAGGTCCTTTCGGACTATACCAAACATATCTCAAAAGTGCTCAAACTTTACACGAGATAGAGGCTTTGTCAAAACATCAGCAACCTATTCATCCGTGCTAACATATTGGAGCTTTATGGCTCCTCTTTGCACCATGCCATAGATGTAATGATATCAAATCTCTATGTGCTTCAACCTGTCATGAAATACAAGATTCTATGTCATCTTTATGCAACTCTGGTTGTCACATAGGATCGTGGTTGCTTCCATCTCTAGGTCGAATAGACAGGTCAACAACTTTCGAAGCCATATAGCTTCGTAGCTGGCAGAACACGCAACAATGTATTTTGCTTCCACTGTACTGAGAGAAATGTTGGATTGCTTCCTACTCTTCCATGAGATCATGGCTGATCCCAAACTGAAACAACATCTTGAAGTTCTCTTCCTGTCAGAGACACTTCCAGCCCAATCTGAATCAGTGTACCCACTCAGTGTGAAATCATGATCTCTATCATAGATGAGACCGCAATATAATGTACCTTTAAGGTACCTCATCACATGTTTTACAACAACTAGGTGAACATGTCTAGGTTCTACCAGAAACTAACTCAAGGTGTTCAAGGAAAAACAAATATCCGGTCTAGTGTTCATCAGGTACATCAATGATCCAATGATCTATCTATATAGTGTGGTATAAATCAATTCTGACAAAGTGTCATTCAGTAGCTTCAGCTTTGTTTCCATGGGCGTATTCATGGACTTTCACTCCAACATGTCGAATCTCTTCAAGATTTCGACTGCATACTTCCCTTGGTTAAGGAAGATTCTCTCTGGACTTTGCCATACCTCAAGACCTAAGAAATAATGCATTCTTTCATCTCAAAATTTGAAGCGAGCTTCTTCTTACATTCGATGATGAGATTTTCTTCTCTAGTTAAGAATAAGTCATCCACATACATCAACAATATCACCGACCCATCATTCATAACCTTGAAGTAGAGGTTAGAATCTGCTTTACTCTTGGTAAAGCCCAAGCTCGTCAAGAAACTGTTAATTCTACCATATCAAGCTCTAGGAGCTTGCTTCAACATGTACAGATCCTTCTTCAACTGGAAGACATAAGTATTTCTATCTTCAATCTTCAAATCAATTTTTCTCATTACATTGTACAAATCTGGTACACTTGCTCAGCTACAACTCAATATGCACAATCATGTGCTAGCTCTATGTGCTTTCTGCAAGGCACTATCTGTCTCATTGTTTGGGAGTATGTCCTCTACTCTCTCTGCAATTGTTCCTTCTCGAATCTAGGATTCAGAACCTACAACTTCTCTGAGGCTGAGAATGTCTACTTCATTCTCACTGTGGTTGCTAAAATCTGAGAGTAACTCATCTCATTTTATCACAACAACAGTTTTATCTGAAACTGTGGCTCAATAACTGATACCGAGGATAGCTCTTCTTCTTTCATGGGGGTAATTATATCATAGTCATGTCTCCATAACCCAACTGATGTACTACACCAACTACCACTCAATTTTAAATATGGGGATTTCTCCCTTGCATTTCATACTATATATGAATCATAGTTGTTCTGGTTGTCTTCATAAGTACTGGAACTGTTTCTTCAACAAGTGTCTAGTCATAGTCTTCTCCTTTTTGCTGGGAGAATCCTCTAGACATACATCAAGCTTTGTACATTTACAACACGTTTGATCTTTATAGATAAAAATTGGAAGTCAATATTGACTTCTCCTCTCATGGAAGAATTCATATCCTAGTCTTTTTTACTGGCTTCCTTATTTGTCACTGAAACAAGCGAATCATCCTAGAGATTTCATACCTCCTAGGAGTCTCTGAAGTTACGATATAGTCTTCTCACGGTATCTGTCTTCCAGTCCTGGAAGTTGTCTCTTCATCTGATCCTTTTTGAGATTAGGCTTACACTTGATTTCTTCTAAGTCTACAAGGACTTCATCATCTCTTATAGGGTATACTTGGTGTTGCATACCAAGTCTAAATATGGAAGACAGAGTTAGGCTTCAAACGAGATCTACTTCTCGTTCTAATGTTCGGTCATCTTTGGAGCCTTCTTCTCCTTTCAGTCGATGTTCATATGAGATATTTTAAATCTCAAGAGATAGCTTCTTCTTCACATGATGAAGTGCAACATCCAGATGAGCAGAAGGAGACATTGGTATCCATGCTCCCGCTTAATAAAATGAAGTCATTCAACCTTTTTTTCCTCCTACACATGAAGATGGAGAAGTGATTAGTGCCAATGATGCAAATGATTTTGTGAAATACCTCTCTGACATGGATAATCTACACATTGATGATTTCATACATGTTCTAAGACATAGATGGGATGCGGGTTGCTTCATCATTAATGGAGATCCCATTTACAACATTGAAGGTATATCTCAAGCAGAAGGGTTTGAGTTGTCATATTTAGAGGACTGGTCTTCGTACGTATATGATTCAGATGTTTGGAGGCACGATGATGATATGGTTATAGACTTATTTGAAGATAGCTTTCACGATATGCTTGTTATGATTCTCGCCCATCCCTTGAGAGTTGTGATGAGTATCCTTTCGGTGACCTGAGCTTGTTCTATGAATATTTCCAACCACCTTTGTGCTTAGATATTGATAGATTCCAGTACGCGACCATTCCAGAACAGTGAAAGGCTCACGCTACTAAACATAAGTATTTTTATATTGAGAATTTTGGCAAGAATTTGCAGATAAACAAGTAACGTTTTTTAGATCCGAGAGAAGAGTTTTTATTTAAAACTAAGGTTGTGCTTTACCCCATTTCCTCTTGTTTGGAAAATCATCAATTCTTCTTGGTATCCCTTATCTCCTCTCAACATTCTTGAAGCTATGACATTTCAAGTGAAGACGAAGAACAAGCCCTTGAATATGAAGAGATCATTGAAGAAAACCCTACTAATTTGTTGACACTAGATCTTGCTGAAATGTGTCATAGATTAAGTCCTTATGTTCCATCATCATAGAAAAGTATGGTTTCAGTGATGAACAAGACTTCCATGAAATGCATCATGTTGAAGATCCACTTGAAGCTTACCTTACTTATGTTCTTGTTACACACTAAGACATGGATATGGTCAATTTTAGTCATATAGATGAGCCATCATCTACATGGGATAGTCCCATCCAGAGATGGATCGATCAAGAGTGTGGATGTTCTTTCCAACATGATTTCCTCCCTCCCACCCATCTCCATCAGTTTCATTTAATGATTGATTATATGTCTATTTATGCTCATGATCATTATGTGATTGACTTATCTTTGTTGTATTCCATGACTAAGAATAGGGGGGGATACTTGGATGAGATGATCAACTGGTTGTACTAGTTATACGACTTCACCTAACATTTTAGGATCTAATCTTCAGGGCCCTAGGGCCCCAGATAAGTAGGTAGGTCATTTTAATATCCTGCATTTTCACCTTGATTGATCATAGTATTTTAGTTGCATCTCATTTTTCATTTTTTTCTACTTGCATATTGCTTTTATCATATTGCATGTTTAGTTTAGAAATTTATGAAAAATGCTAAAAAACAATATTTTCTAGATTAATATTCATTTTTATTTTTTTATTATATGGAAAAAGGATGAGTGATCCATCCTACTCTTAATAGTTTGTTGTTTCAGTGTGTTTAGGAACATGTCCACCAGGAGATGTCACAATTCTCATGCACTCTATGATGAGTACATGTCCCCAAGTAGGAGCCAGATGTTATTCCCAACTCCTAGGGATAATTAAGGAGATGATGTCTCGAGGCCCCCAGGTTACATACATGGAGTATCGAGAGATAACTTGGCCAACAATGTCCACTTGCACAGATAGAGACCCGCTTCACCACCTTAGTTCCAGGCTCATCATGAGGGTATCCACCACACCAACTTGCTTCTAGAGGACATTAGATCTTGCTCCATGAGGTACAAACTAGGTATTATGGTGAGTGTCATTTCAATATTTGAGGCATTTGAGCTTGTTTCATTTAAAACTAATTTGATTATGTAACATCTGCTTGGACATAATGCTCTTTGCCTTGTTTCACCTTGGTGGTTAAAATTGTGCCCTAGTAAGTGGTCACCCTTAGGGATTGGTTTACTACTGGGAGGTCCCCTTGATGAGTCATCATGCCTTTCCTAGCCCATGCATTTCTTGGCCATACTTGTCACTTTCAACACTTAGTCTCCCCATCTCTTTATCTTTTTGGTTTTTAGGTGTACTGACCCAAGAAGGGGTTGTCCCTCATTTAATGGGAAAAAGGGGTTGAAGGCCTAGAGGGGAGATAATTGGAAAAAGATAAAATACCAAAGATGTCTTGAGAGAAATCAAACGCTTCTCCTAAAAAAATCAAAGACCTACAAAAGAAAACACATAACAAAAATGTCTCACTTGATTGAGGGATTTACACAAAGTGCGTTACAAGCTAGACTATACCCCCATGGCACTATGTGTTCTTCTCCCTTCAAGTGACACCATGGTACTGCTCCCCAAGATAATCGATTCACCCCTAGGGAGTACCCATTGTTTGGACCTTAATTAATTAATGGCAATGAATGGGCTTGGAAAAATGATGCATTAAAAATGAAGGTGTATCACACCCTCTACAAAGGCACCCATAAATCAAACACTATGATTCCTTATTTGTCATGAGCCCCATGCCCAAGAGTCTTTCCCCCATCCATATCATATTTTTCACATGTCTTAGAAAAGGTTTCCACTTGGGAAACATTCCTTGACCTGATTCACCCAATAGGTCACCTTGTCAACCCTCCCATACCCATACTTGGCAAGTTGCATAGAGTCTTTGAGCACTTGTTTATTTTGATGAGGTGGCTTTTGATGCATGTGCTTAGGTGGCTCTTTTAATGACTTTATTTACTCATGATGATGCATTTGACTTGATATCCTTGGAGGGAATATTCAGGGCGTATTCAGTGTCTTTGCAGGACCTTGTTTGGTGGACAGATTTGGAAGAACAAGCCTAGCTTGGGCTTTCGTGGGGCTTGAATCACATTGATTGGATACCATGGCCTGCACTCTAGATGATATGATATCCTTTGGAGGCTTGATAGATTCCTTGGAGGACCTCACCAATGCTCCTACTAGCCCAACGTTTTTCGTTTGGAGGCCAAAACATCATACTTTGAGGGCTTGATGTCATGCATGAGTTAGGGTTTGGTGGTGAAGGGAACATGCCATAATTTGATGAGGATGCATTGAATTGATTGAGAGAGAGCCCTAACACCTTGGAGGAAGGACTTTATAGGCCCAACGTTTCATCCCCAACCTCAACGACTTGCCAAAGACGCCAATGTTGAAGTTTGAGTAGCTTCAGAACACATTCTTATTGTATCAATATTTTATTAGGCCAAGTCAAAACCTTAAAGAATAATATTATGCTATATTTGTAAAGTCAGACCTATTGTGCCTTTGTAAAATTCGGCCCTATTATTTCTTTGTAAAAGTCAATTGTAAATTATAAAGGGTAAAGTATACAAGTTGGCCCTGACCTAATTTAAGGTGGCTCAACTTGTATTTATAAGAGGCTAGGCGCCTCACTTGAGGGACACACAACACAAGATATCTCACACAAGGAAAAGTGCGCAAGTTTGAGGAAAAGACATGACTATAGAGTAAGGGTGTTTTGGTGAAGGGTTTTGGTTATCTCTTGGAGGACTATCTTGGTCTAGTTGTGTGCTACCCCATTCTAGTTAGGGTTTCTGGTCTATCTTTTGTTTATCTTTTGTTTGGTGAGATCTCTCTTAAGAGAGACATTGTACTTGTTGATGAATCTATATTGAATAAGCTTTGTCATTTTTCTCCCCCAAGAGGGTTTCCCAAGATAAATATTGTGTATATTGTGCATGTCTTTCTTTCAGTGATCTTTGTGCATGCAATTATTCTTCTAATAGTTTAAAGTTAAATAATATTGAATACACTTAACTTCTTAAGCGAAATGTTAAAATGGTATCAGAGAGGGCCTAAAAGAATCCATTTTCACAGTCTAGAAGAACTCATTGGGGAAATAAAGACCATAGGAAGACTCTCCTAACCATAACACATCTTTCCTTGGGATCATATGTTTAGTTTGACGAAGATTTGAAAAATTGCAGTTTGTGCTGCAACTGCAACAACTGCCGAAAAATACATAAAAACATATAAGGTGATTTCTCCCACTTTCTGAAGGACACTCGTTAGGACAAATCCATCAAGGAGTTCGCCTAAGGAGGGCACACCTATTCCCCAGATCAAAATTCTAAAATTCTCAAGTTGAGAAATTAGGGTTTCCTCATAAACCCAAGATTAAGATGTCTTGATAGCTATAGATTGAAGTTGGAGCAGCTCACTTTGGAACAACACACTCTTTGGTAAGTTCAAAACATTTCTTTGAAAAGTTTTCATTTTCTTATTATATTTCCATTGAAGGACAAGTTGACTCCCAGTACCAAGCTTGATAAGAAGCTTGAGGGTGTTGATAACTTCCGAGCATGGAAGTATAGAGTGATGCTCATTCTAGAAGAGAATGATCTAGAAAATTTCGTCAAAGAAGAAGTTACAAAACCAAACAAAGATGAGGCCAAGGAAAAGTACAAAAAGAACCTAGTTAAGGCAAAGAGAATCATTTCCAATTCTATTAAGGATCATTTGATCCCTCATGTATCATCATTGATAAATCCCAAACAAATTTTTGATGCCCTGTCTCAATTATATGAAGGAAAGAATATCAACCAAAAGATGATGTTGAGGACACAACTCAAGAGTGTGAAGATGCAGAGTTCAGAAACCATTCAATATTACTTCAGAAGGGTGTCTCAAATCAAAGAACAATTTGAATCCATTGGATACACAATCAAAGAAGCTGAATTGGTAATGACTACATTGAATGGTCTCCCTAGATCTTGGGAATCATTCATTCAAGGAATATGTTCAAGAAGAAAGCTAAAAAAGTTTAGCAGACTATGGGAGGATTGCACTCATGTAGAAGCTAGATTGGCAACGAGAGAAGATAAACTAGGTGATGAAGAAAATCAATCTCTTGCAACACATGGAAGAAAAGGAAAGAGAAAGAAAGAGGTTCACTCACACAAGAAACCTCATGGGTTACAAAAGACATATAAGTTTAAGAAGGATTTCTCAAATTATAGATGCTACATCTTCCAAAAGATGGGACACATTGCAATAAACTGTCTCTACTCAAAAGATCAAGTCAAGAAAGGAAAGTATAAAATACATCATTCTCACGCCACATAAGATGATGAACTTGATCAAGAGAGAACCAAAGGAGATGAATCAAGTGAAGAATATGTATTCATATCAAATCTTACAAGGACAGTTACTCATGGAAGTGACACATGGCTTATTGATAGTGGTGATTTTAAGCACATGACATGTTACAATGATTCTTTCTTAGAATTAGTCCAGAAAGATTCACCTCACACGATGAAGCTCAATGATGATTATCAATATCCCATTAAAGGAGTAGGAGAAGCCTCTTACAGATTGGATTTCGGAAAACCTATGAAAATGAAGGATGTTTTGTATGTACCTGGTTTGAAGAAGTATCTCCTTTTCATATCAGATTTGGATGAGAAAGAATTAAGAATTGTTTTCATTGATGGTGAGGTCCTCATATGTCCAAAAGGAAAATCTATTGATGATGTTGTAGTAATTGGTGTCCAAGAAGGAAGTATATACAAGTTAAAGGGACATTCAATTTCAACATTAGTACATAGTACATTTACTCCAAGTGAGCTTTGGCATAGAATATTTGCTAACATACATTACAAAGCACTGTTGATCATGAGCAAGATGGTGACAGGTTTTCCAGAAATCCAAGTAAATCATGAAGGCATATGCAAGGGATGCACACAAGGCAAGTATGTGAAGAAACCATTTCCAAGCAATGATAGAAAATCCAAAGGAGTCTTGGAAATCATACATTTAGATGTGTGTGGGGACCATTGTCAACCACTTCACTTAGCAGGTATGTATATTATGTTTCATTTATTGATGTTTTCTCACGTAAAACTTGGAATTAATTTTTGAAATATAAAAGTGAAGTATTCAACAAGTTCAAATAATTCAAGGAACTTGTTGAAAACCTTTATGAAAAGAAGATAAGGATATTAAGGTCAGATAATGGAGGAGAACTCACATAAGATGAATTCAAGGCATTCTACAAGGAAGTTGGGATTAAGAGGGATCTCTCTACTCCCTACAATCCTTAGCAGAATGGTGTGGCAGAAATAAAGAACCGAACAATCATGGAAGGAGTGAAGGCCATGATTCATGATCAAGACTTATCGATGCATATGTGGGAAAAAGAAACCATGACCGCAGCATATGTGCAGAACAAAATTCCCTGTTGTGTACTTGGGAACAAGACACCAGAAAAAAATATTTACAGGTGAAAAGACAGAGGTTAGCCACCTGTGGATATTTGGTTTTCCAGTATATGTGCATGTCCCCAAGGACCAGAGATCGAATTTGGACCTCTAGAATTCCTGCAGAAACCCCGATAGATCTAGAATTCTAGTTAAATTGAACACAAAAAAATTGTTGATATTCAAGAGATGAGAGAAAGTTTTTGATCCATAAATCAGAGAATTATATTAATAAAAAATGAATATACATGAGCAACCATCCTCAAAAAATAAGAGAGGAGGTGAATATATAGAATTTCCAACATAGAAATTCTAGTCAAAAAAAGATAGAAATAGCTAAAATAGGTGTCATAAGCTAAGGGAGACCACATAGTTCGACCTAGACCACTAAAGATACATGTCACACACTCATAAGAGTCAAGTGATGTGAATTATCTCACTTAATCTCACTTAACTGACAAGAGAAGTAGTTCCAACTCAGTTAACTGACCCAAAATAACAATTACTAATAATAGTAAAGGAAAAAATCATTAATTAAGGAATAAATATCTCACTCAAAGAGGAGGTGCACATTCCCCAATAATGGATGAGTTTTGCATGGGGGAGTTGGAATAAATCAAGGATAAATCAAGAATAAATCAAGAAAAATCAAGAACCAGGAGTTGAGTCTTGATCTAAAATTAGCAGTTTTCCCTAAAATCTAGGGATGAGGCACCCTTCTTCTCTATGTGGCCAAATTAGGTGAAATAAAGTGTAAATGAATGTATTAACCAATATATAGGAGTCTAAGCTATGTATAAACTAATGTAAGTTAGGGATATTCTCCAACACCCCCCCTTAAGCCTAACTGTAATGACAGAAAAAATTGAGTCTCGACAACTTGGCCATTTTAGGTACTCGTTACATAAAAGAATTCCTCATGAAAAGAGAAAAGAGGGAAAAACTCATGGGAACCCCCCCCCCAAAAGAGGAAAACAAAATGTTGAGTGGCCAAAAGTGACCTACTCAGTTGTCTCCACCACTCCAAGCATAGCTCTCAGTTCTGAAAATTTCTTTTTAGTGAAGGACTTGGTGAAGATGTCTACAAACTACTGCTCTATGGGGCAGTACTATAGTGAAATGAATCTTTCATGGATCATCTCACGGATGTAATGCATGTGATGAAATTCCCATCGGCAAGAAGCGACAATGGCCAAAACTATTTGAATGGAGTCCAGTTTTGCAACAGGTGCAAATGTCTCTGTGTAGTCTATGCCATGTACCTGTGAGTATCCTTTTGTGACAAGTAGAGATTTGTACTTGCTGAAATCACCATATGCAGCAATATTTGTTCAATATATCCATCGACATCGAACAAACTTTCTTCCTTTCGGAAGTGGAACCAAGTCCCATGTGTTGTTGGCCATAAGAGCAGAGTACTCTTCATCCATGGCAACCTCCCAAAGTGGGTTTCCAGTAGCCTCAGAGTGTGACTTTGGATCTGAACCAAGTGAAATATAGCAATGTATGGGCAGAAAAGGTTCTGTGGCATCCATGGCTTGAGGAGCCCCAAAAAACTGTGATCTAGTCCTTCTTGTATCCACAGGATCACCGACTAGTTCACCCGCATCTTGCAGGAGTTGGCAAATGAGTTGGAGAAGCCATGACCTGCTCCTCATCCTCTATATCAGAACTGAAAGGCTTCTCTGATGGATTTTCTAAAGTGCTCGAAGAAGTTTCTGACTCCTCCGCATCAGTGACAACAAGCGGTTCCTCGGCAAGGTCTTCTGAAAAATCATGTAGTGATTCTTCTTCAAACTTCACACTTCGAGCTAGAATGAACTTTTTAGTGTGAGAGTCCAGCAATATATATCCTTTGACACATTTAGGATATCCAAAAAATATGCATTCAACACTTTGAGGCTCCAAATCCTTCCTCTTATCTGTCAGAATGTGAGCCCATGCTCGTGAACCAAAAATACGAAAGTGCGACACTTTCAGTTTCTTACAGGTCCAACATTCAAAAGGAGTGGTGCCTTTGAGTGATTTTTGACGAACTCAGTTCTGAATGTATGCTGCAAAATTAATAGCTTCATCCCATAGCTTGGGAGCTAATGATTTCGACTGTAGCATACAATTTTCCATCTCTTTTAAGGACCCATTTTTCCTCTCCACAACACCGTTCTGCTGTGGTGTATATGGCACTGTGTGTTGTAGTTGTATACCTGCATCAATACAAAGTTGTTGCACATATTTGTTGACATAATCACCCCCATTATCAGTACGGAGTATCTTAATCTTACACCCACACTCATTCTCAACAAGTTATTTAAATTCTATAAGGCATTCAAATACTTCTGATTTTAATTTAAAAAAAAATACCCAAGTAAAGCGAGAGAAGTCATCTATGAAGGTGAGTACATATCGAGCCTTACTGATTGAAGGCTGCGGGAATGGGCCCATAATGTCACTGTGAATCATCCCAAGAGGTGAAGAATCTCTCTGTGCCTTCCCTTTGTCAAACTTTTTCTCTTGATGCTTGCCAAGAATGCATCCTTGACATACACCGCTTGTGAATTTAATTGTTGGCAATCCTTCTACCATGTTTTCCTTGCTGAGTTGATGCAAGTACTTATAGTTTAGATGGCCAAATATTTCATGCCATAACCTAATGATATCATTAGATTGTGATAGAAATACAATGCTAATAGATTTAGGAACAAAGTGGGAGAAGAAATACAAACGAGAACCGTGATCTGCAATTCCATGTGCAAGCTGTGAGCCTGTGGAAATGTCGGTAATCACTGCGGAGTCCGGAGTGAACTCCACCTTCCT
>ML809610.1:173329-216473 GCA_009831015.1 Picea engelmannii | reverse complement strand
TTGACACCTTGTCTTTAGGTGTCTCTTCCATATGTGCCGCAAATATTTGACACCCTTTTCTGTAAATTTTCTTTAGCTGCAATGCTGAAATTTCTCTGATGGTTACTGCCCTCGGAATTCCTTGCACCATCCTTAGGTTCCCTTCCTCAGCCAAGCAATTAAATGCCTTATTATGAAAATCTATTATACCATGATGTTTTTCCAACCAATCTATCCCAATTAGAAAAACATAGGAACCTAAAGGAAATATGTTCAAATCTTCCTTGGTGTTTAGTCCATTCATTTCCATAGGACATGCCTTAACCATATCATTAACTTTTATTTTTGCTTCGGTATCCAGCTGCACCAACCAAGATTTTCCATGCTTTCTTCTTGGAAAATGCAATCTTTCCACCATATTAGGATCTATATAACTATGACTAGATCCTGAATCAATTAAAATAGAAATGGTTTGGTTGTTTATCATACCTTCCACTTCAATCATATGTTACTAAAACTCTCCTTGCTTGTTGTCTAGGTTTGTATAGATCCTTGGTACATTTCTTCCCATGTCCTCCACAGTTTCATCTTGGTGTACATTGTGAACAATCCTCATTTTTTCACCTGTGTGAGTACAATCTCTATACATATGATATCCCTTACAACCCCAACATTGAATAGGTGTTTTCCTTGGCCTTTGCCACCCTGTCTCAATCATTCTAGGTTCTCTAGAAGGTCGTTGTCCCTGAGGACTATTTCTGAGGAATGGTGGCTTAGTCCCCTTCTTCCTCTGATCCATATTGAATTTCTTCTTGTCTTCCCAAGAATTTTGGAAAGTTGGATTTCCTTTATGCTGATCATATAAGCATTTATCTTTCCTTATGGTCTCCTTTAATGTTTTTTTATCATCATATTGTATTTTGTCACTGATGAATGTTGGAAATCCACTCAAATATCTCTAAATCCTAAATGTATCATCCTTGATGAAAGAAACATACTTCAACATTTATAAAAACCTTCTTTCATATTCATCTATGTTCATACTCCCAAGTTTGAGTTCAAAGAACTCTTTCATTTTCTTGTCATAGTATCTCTTAGTCAAGTATTTCTTTTTGAAATACTTCTTGAATTCCTTCCAAGTAACATTTTTCTCTTTAATGTGTTGCACCTGCACAAGTTGGTCCCACCACATGAATTCCTTTCCCTTGAGTTAATAGATGGAAATTCTTTGTTCTGCATGAGAAGAGTAATTATGCAATTGAAAATATTTTCTCATTCCTAGCAACCATGTCTCTACATCTTCATCCTTCTTGTGCTCACCATCAAATGTAGGAGGTTTGATTTTGTTCATTTCTCCTCATAGCTCATCCACCCTAGACCTATTATGCTTCCTGATAGGGGATGGAATTGATTTGATATGTTCTCTCCTATTCGAATGCCTCGGGGAGTGATGGTGATGTCTACTAACACTTCTTGTTCTTCTTTTTTCATCAGGAGACCTGTGACTTCCTGATTTTCTTGAGCCACTCTCCTTATCCAATTTTTTTTCTATTATGTTCAAGCTCTACATTAACTTCATTTTGAAGTCCTCCTGCTTCTCCTTGTATTTAATAATCCTTTCATTATCAAATTTATGGATTTGGACATCCTTTTGCAAATTTTTAATGGTCTCTACCATATTCATGTTTTCTTCCTTTCCTTCTACATGTCCATTTGAGTTTGTTCCTTCAATTCCCATATGGACATCCCTCCCTCTTATCTCATATTCCTACCTGTAATCCCCCTATGCATATTCCATCCCTTTTCACTCTGTGATAATACTAATATGATCTAACAACTATTAACTCTGCAAAATGTGCAACTGACCAAATTTGTTAGGCTAAATAATTTAACAGATTCATGAAATTATGTACAATTTTGGTTCAATAATGCATCATAATTATTTTTTCTAATTTCCTAAAAATTGAATGCCTAGATCAATTTTCTGGGTGAATAGTTATATTCTTTTGTCCAAGACCTTTCCAATGCCTACTTCCATGCTCAATTCTAAGTCTTGAGAAAAAATTTATGGTTATTTGAAATTTGTCCAATAATTTTTCTGTTCACACTTCAACTTGGTGCAAATATGTGTTGTAAATTATGCATTTTTGACCTACCCCATTGGATTTTTATTAGGATATCAATTGGGTGTATTCATATACATATTTTGGAAAGTATGTCCAAGTTTCACCTCTTTCTAGGTTCTGGGTTGCTAGTTACAGTCTGCTGAAGTTCTAGGCCAATTAGTGTTTTTGGTCTGAAATGCTACAGGTACCTTCTTTTCCATATTAAACATTTTTTTATTTCCCATAATTTTAATTCAGCCCTAGGAATGTTTTCTATGGTTCAATAGCTTTCCATATACTTCTCCTATGCCTCAATCTAATTCTGGAGCAGAAATTTATGGCCATTCGAAGTTAGTTCGATCTTAAAATTTACCCTCCATTGTTTGTCCTGTAACTTCGTCATAAAAGCTCTGTTTGATGAATGGTTTACACCATTAGAAAACTATCTCTGGGATCTTTCATTTGAGATACAAAGACATACTGTACCTTGGTAAATTATGTTCTTATGGTTTTTGAGTAGCTAAAAATGTTGTTTAGGGACTAAAAAACACGCTGCAAAAAGATGACCTTCAAACAGTATAAAAATGTCGCAAAAATTCACTGGTTTTCCACTATTGTAGACCAACCAAATGAATTTGCACGCACAAATTTGAAAATGTACACCCATATTTAGCCTACGCAACAACACCATAAGGTAGCACATGCTCTGCTCACCTATAACCAATGTGGATGACTTCTCTGTCGTGCCAATATCTGGTGCGCACTACTTTTGTGTCGCGCGCCAATATCTACTACGCACAATTTTGGTTCATATACTAATACCTTTTGCGTGCAATTTTTGTGTTGCATTCTAATATTTTGCATGCATTGTACTCTACGTGCGGCACCATGCCAAATTTTAGTATTCTCCCGCTGCACACCAATACTCCATGTGCACCATTTAATTAAACCATAACGTGATAGGAATATTCAGCATGCATGCATTGCATACCAACAGTGTGCGTGCATCAACAAAATTCCTCTGCGCTCTTCCAATACTGTGCACACCACACGCACCAATATTATGTGTGTGCACACCACGCATGCGAATATTATGTGTGCATAGACCGCGTGCACCAATATTACGCATGCGCCACCCAATCTGCACCGCACAATGCTAAATTTAGTGCGCACATCCATGCACTATTATTTTTTCACGTTTCACTAGTTCTACTCCGTGCAATGCCAAATTTAAGTGCACACACCTGCACACCGTTACTTTTCATGCATTACCAATTCTGCACCGCGCAACACCAAATTTTAAGTGCACACACATGCAAACCATTTTTTTTGTGCATTTAAACTTGTACTCCACAACACCAAATTTTAGTGTGCGCATCCACACACCCTTATTTTCCACACATCACAAGATTTTCATTGCACATCACTCATTTTTAGTGCGCACACCTATGCAACTCCATTTTTCTGCGCATCAATTCCTCATGAATTTCGCTGCAGAAATTGGGGCTTTTACCAAAAGTTTTCCCAATTTTCACCATAGACATTCTACAACTATGAAATTTTTTCAATTTCACCCTGACAACACCAATTCAACCTCTGCAACAACGAATCACTACTGATTGAAATTACTGGAACAATTTTTTCCCAAACTCAATTCACGAATTGAGAATTTTAATCAACTAATAGTGCTCCATTTGTCATGGCTTCCCTATAACTTCAAGTTTGACCAATTCTAGGTCTGAATTTGCTAGAACAAATATTAAATTAATAATATCTCACCACTTGGCTAAATTTCTCAATTTCCCCATGAATTTAACATCATAAATTGGGGCTCCATAATTTTTCATGGATGCTCTATAACTTGAAATTTGGCCACTTCAAAATCAATTCTCTGTGAAATTTCACTTCAATTCAACTTGCTCGGCCCATCCAGGATCAGTGTTGAAAAATGGACCTCTGATACCATATTGTAGCATCCCCGACATCCAAATGGGCTATACCACATAATTTTTTTTGAACTGTATACAAAATTTAAACATATAGAAATTATGCAAATGCATAGATTCATACAAGATAATAATAAAAATATACATGAAACACACACAGGAAAAACCCATAAAAATAAATGCATAAATAATAATGCAACATGTAATTTAGCACACAATTGACACTTATCTTGGTAAAAATATCACCAACTAGGTGCAGAGCTTCCACATTCCTCCCAGCCTTAGACCACACTACTCAAAATTCTTAGTAGTGGGTCACCCCCGAGCTGGGACTAAACTCCACCTGGGTAAAGGAATTCCTATCCAAGCTGATGTATCTCAGACAACAGGAAAAAACTCCATCACAGGTTCCAGCTCAAACTAACAGCCTACAGTCCCTCATTCCCCACATGTCTGGCCCACCCCAGGAAGTGTGCCCCTTCTCTATTGAACATTTCTTCAACTGTCCCACTTGCTTTCCAGGGCTTCAACAACAGGCCAGACAGGAAGTCCCAGAGCCCTGTAGCTACAGTTTGGCACCTTCAAGAAATCAATTCCCAACAATTCTCTCACTTATAGAGAATTGTTCACAGGCCTGACAACCCACCTCTTTAATATCCCATGAGCCTAACAACCTTCTTCTTCAGTCTAGTTCCTAATCTAACCAGGTACATGTATAGGTACAAGTAAGGGTACAAGTACAGGTACAGGTATGGTTATAGGTACAGGTACATGAAGTTATGGAGGACAACTGAATGACTGAGTGAATGATGATGGAATCAATGGAAAATGAGCTAAGTCCAAACTATATGTATGGATGTTCCAAACTTGACACTTGTCATGTTGAAAACTACTTTGGCCCACTTGTCCCCATCCTTAGAACTTAGGATAAAATAATTATCCACACTTTATACTTTAAGGAATATTAATATAATATCCCTTTATGGATTAAGTTCCCTATCTTAGCCCTTATCCTTAACTTTTATCCCCCTTTCCCTAACTAGTGGAGTTTAGTCCCCCATACTCTTTTACCATGGTCGATCTACACACAACGATGTATTATATTAATGATAAGACATATACAAAAATAGGCTCACTGGCCTTTAGCATCTAGCCTCTCCAACCTAATTCAACATGTATGCCTCCTAGCTTATAATAACTGGCTCACCAGCCTATAAAACACAACATATACATAAAGACTCTCTGTCCTCAAAATCACATGCACTTAATTTTGCTGTGTGCGGTATCCTGGAATGTGCACACTTCATCATTTTAGTTCTCAGTACATGTGCGCACCATACCATGGAAGGTGCATGAAAAAATGATATAAAACAACTCACCAACCTAAGTACATTTGTATTTACATTTACTGTTGGGGTTCGGCCTAGGGGTATTACATAATTATTAAACCCTATAAACATTAACTCATAAACCTTGTAATCGATAGAACCCCTAACCCCTATAACTTGTAATCTTCAAGAACAAACACATGTAACCCACAATCTTGAACACCAATAACCCTTAAATCCTATCTCTTATAATACTTAACTCCCAATATCTATAACTTCCAACCCACACATGAATAAGTATCTATAAGATTAATCCACATAATATGTAACCATTAATCCCTATAACTTATACGAACCCTTAGCCACCATGACCACTAATTATGATTCATAATATCTACAATGCATATAAACCCTTTTATTTTGCAATGTGTCACCCATGAGCTCAAGAAGTTAAAACTCCTAAACCTTAATAGTAATGAACCTATAACAATTAAACCTAATAATCACTATAACCTTTCATACTTGATCACTATAAAACATAATAAACAACCCTTTTAACCTATAATATAACTCCAAAATTATATAACCATTAACTCCTAACATCGATGACACTAATCTATAAGACTTATAACACTTAAATCCTCTTACAAGGGAAAAACTCTCTATGGCCAGGTTAAACCACAACAGACAGGTATGACTGCAGAAATCAACTCAATTCAAATGTATACTATATAAACTAATGTTCAAGATAACAAAGAGGCCTACCTCGATCCAACGTTCGATGATGTTCCACCGTTGAGCACTTCGACCCAAAGCTTTATAACTGCAACAAGTTCTCAACAAACAAGCATAGCAAGTATATAGTGATAATATAAAGGGGTTAGCACATTAGATAACATAATCCATTAATAAACATTACAAACATGCCCATGGATAATAATCATATATTTTCACAATACCAATAGGATGAGAAAGGAGTATTTCTATTAATAAATGATTAGCAGAAGTGACAACATTACAGACTTCCGTGTCGGCACGGTTTGAAACCAAGAAACCAAGTTCCCTCCAACTAGGCCTCCACCACTTGAATCCTCCACCAAAGGCAAGCTCATATAAAAGAGACAATGAGGTTCTCTCAACAATAGGGAAAGATCTTGGGGGTTGAACACTATGTTCAGACTTGTGGGACAAAGGGATGCAGACTCAATATGAAGTAATTTCTCCAGAGTAACTTTTCTCTTAAAGTTGAATGTTGTCTCCTCTTTTCCATAGCTCAGAATTGTGCTTTTATAGCCTTCAAAATGAAACTGAAGGGCCGAGTTGGAACATTTCTAGTATATGGAAGGCCAAGGATCAGAGATCTCTTTTCGTGACATGGAAACCTGACTTCATTTTTGTATTTTCTAGCACAAATCTCGATGTACGCGAGTTGTACTGGAGCAACCTGCATATACACATGTTTTATAGTAGATAGGGAGCGTATATGTGGAAAAATATGTATTTTTATCTCTGGATTCATCAAAAAGGGATGACAAGTCTACTTAGGGAAATATAAAAAGGCCTCTCTGCAAGATAGCAATGGTGAGGCAAATCTTGCTATAACAATTCCCCTAAACATTACCCATATTACCCTAACCTCGATAACCTAAATCCATATAATCACTTACCCTTATAACCCTAAACCCTTATCATTTGTAACTTCTAATTTTAATACCTATAACCCATTACCCATATCATGAGTCTACCCCTATATTGCTTGACCCACAACATCTATATCCCTTATCACCCTCTAACTCATGACCTTTATAATCCACAATGTAACATCTAACCCTTATAACCATTTACCTTTTAACAATTATTACCCTTGACCTACCTCACCTCTAAATATAACTAATGTAATCCCTCACCCTTATAACCCCTATAACCTAATACATATTGTTGAAACACATACTAACTCTGAGAGAGGGGGGTGAATCAATGTCTGTAAATTTTGGTTGCTTTCCACACTTTCATAGATTAAATAAATTAACTGAATAAGATATATGCAGCTCGATTAATTATTCATAAACATGTATAACACAAATTGTATGAAGTAGATAAAATGCCATTCTTTTATTTATTTAACTTGAATGAATACAAATAAAATCAATCCTTTAACATCTTAAGCTTCAACTGAATATGAGAGATCCAACTCTCTGATACAAGACCCATCTTTTAGTTCTCAAATCCAATTGAGAAAATGAGGAATCCAACCTTCATAACAAGACCCAGATTGTTGATCTCAGATCCAACTGATATGTGAGAAATCCAACCCTCATGACAAGACTCAACCTGTAAACATGCAACAACCTGATAGAATGAACTTTCATTCAATCCATTATATATATACACACCCTCTTCCCTTCATATTCCTTTAATTATATAGTCCCCCAAAGGGTGCCACTTTGAAACAATGTGTCCTTTTGGAATGAAACATTGTACCCCTTCATTTAATTAACACAAATGGTAACTTTTATTAATTGATTTTCGTACACCAATTTAGACAATGATTTTAATATGAAGATTCTGGAGTGATGGAAACAAATTTTAAAATTATACAACATGGGTGTTTTGCAGAACATGCCCAATTATCCAACACATTGGAAATTTCCCTAGAAAGTGTGCGAGGTGGCTAGTACAGGCGGTTCTTTGAAGGAAATTTGCCTAGATTTTCCTTTCATCGTCGGATGCCAGATTGACTTTAGCACATATTATCTTTTCGTGAATGTATAAGTTGACCTCCACATATCTCCTTTGTTAATGATTATTTAAACTCAACCTGTAAACATTTTACTTGATGGTTATATTAAAATCAGTTCCCTCTCAGCTCTTAGTCACTACATATTTGACTTGGTCTCACCCTTTTTCATATTTTCTTCCTCATTCGACTGACAAACATCTTTTTGGTCGACTCAACTAGGAGAAATTTCGACCTAAGTATTTCAATTCTATTTGACCCATCTTGCTTCAGCCTCGACCTGACTTGTATTTACGTTTTCTTTGACTTCAACCTTTAGGTTACTTGTTTCTTGGACCCACTCGAGTTGGAATAGATTCGACTTAAGAAATTCAACTTTGGTCGTCTCGACTTGCTTTGGCCGACTTGTATTTACTGACTCAATTTTCCTTCAACTTCGACCTTCAGTTGGTCGAGTTGTATTTGAATCATCTTGAAATTGATCGACTTGTCTTCTCCAACATCTATCAATCTGCAGGCTTGAAGTTGGTTGACTTTTCTTCGAATCATCTTCCAGTTGATAAACTTCCAGATAGTCGTCCTTATTGTTGTTTGAATTGACTCGACTTGTGACTCGATGGTGTCAATGCTTCCTCACAAAACATCCACCATTGAAATTCTGTCTCATCTCTAGACTCTTCTTCAATTGATATTTTCTGAATCACTTTTAATGAAACATGTCTTATTAACTTCTTTATTTGTGATTTGTATGGATCCATATTGGATTATCCATTTACCCTTTTTGTTTGGACAACTTCTTCACAGTTTCTTCTTTTGTGCATGGATGTTAATGACACTATCTAAACCTTATACAATATAGGATGAGTGTATCAAGATCATACAATATATTAGTCAATATTATCTTTCTACTGATATTCAAGTCACCTTCATAACATTATTTCCAATAATGACAATGCTTGACATTCAAGTCACCTTCATAACATTATGTCCAATATTGAGAATTCTTGACATTCAAGTCACCTTCATAACATTATGTCCAACCTTCATAACATTATTTCCAATATTGACAATGCTTGACATTCAAGTCACCTTCATAACAATATTTCCAATATTGATAATGCTTCTCAAATCAATTAATCAATGATACTTCACCTATTTATCAAGGTTGACATCAATAACAACCAAATTGCAAACAATATCCCCCTTTTTTATTGATGGCAACCTTAGTAAAACAATCTTACCTCCCTTGTGAAATGTATTATGTATTTTGAGTCCTTTGAGCTGACTTTGTTTTACTATTTATCTCTCCCCCTTTGACAACAATGACAAAGGGGATATTTCTCTTCTCCCCATGGGATGATGCTCCCCCTGAGGTGATTCTCCCCATGAGGTGATGCTCCCCTTGTATTTTTTCGATTTACTTTGGACTTTGTTTTTATTGTTTATCTCTCCTCTTTTGACATCAATGACAAAGGAAATAAAATTTTTACCGCTTTTGTCCCCTTGTGAATGTGTCAGTTGTTATCTCAATCTCTTGGGATTTTTGTGTTCAGATAGGGTTTTACTACCTTCTCCTTTGTCATAACGAACAAGGGTGTGAATCTTACTGATCCTCTTGATCTATTTCTTCTTCTTTTTGATATTCTTTAGTTCTTTGATTCCAAGAGATATTTATTGTTCTTTCACATCATTAATAACTTGCTTTGTTCATACTTTGTCTTTATATATTTTGAACTCCCTTTGTTTCTTTCTTCTTTAGATATTATTTGTTTTATTCATCACACTATTCTATAGATTGATTTTATTTTGAGAGTTCATCATCATCACCATTGTTTTGTGTACCATAATCTTCTTCATCTTCTTCTTTATAAATTCTTCTTCCTTGAGCTTGTTCCTCTTCATATGAAAATCTTTGAATTTCACATTCCTTATTAGGAGTTTCATCCATCAGTTTATTGTTATCAATTTCTTCATTTTTAGGTGCATGATCTTCACCATGTTTCTTTCTTTCGGCTTCATCTTTGCTTATCCATATATTTCCATAAGGCACTCTATTTGATGAAATTTTATTTTCTACATCTGTCCTTTGAGATTTATCCTCTCTTCTTTTCTTCCAAAGTTCATTAGTTTTCCTTCCCGACTTGTATGTATTATGTTTCATGGGTTGTCTTCTTGATTTCCTCCAGTCTTGGGATTTGTTTCCAAACTTATCATAGTTGTAGAATCTCATGGTATGAAAAAACTTTGTTGTGTGTGCAACATAATTGCATCTCCAACATCTCATTAAGTTATTGGACCTTCCTGAAATTTTCTTTTTAGGACTCTTTCATTCCAACAATTTGTGACCAAAGTTTTTACAAGAAAAGCAATAATCATTGAAGGTGTTTCCATACTCAAGTCTATTGTGACATGATAAGTCTTCCTTTTGATATGTTTCTTGTTTTTTTATTTTTATAGCTTCCTCCTTTAACAAAGTTCATGGTTTGTATTTGGTTTGTGATTGCACTTTTTCCTTTTGAGGAGGATAATCCTTTCTCATGTTTGTGAATGGTGTTCCACTTTCCATGTTCTTCTTTCTTATTGCACCCAAGAACAATGTTTTCATCGATTGGCCTTTGATTGTTCTAGATATTATCTAGGATGGATGAGATGCGATGGAATTTGAAAGTTTCTTTTGTCTTTTCATTCTTCTTTTTGAGGTTGATAACTTCCAATTCCAACATGTGACATGTTTCTTCCTTTTTAGTCAACTAGATATTCAAGTCTTCTTCTATTTTCTTAGATTCTCCAAGTTGTGTCTTTAGACTGATGACTATTTCTTCTGTCTCATCCAAGACTTCTATTCATTTATTTATTTTTTCATATGTCTTAAACTCTTCTATTTTTTTTATTAGATCAACAACTTCAATATTTAATCTTTTGATTTCTTCCTTATTTTCTAGTTGAATCCTTTTGAGGTTGATGATTTCCAATCTCAGCATGTGGCATGATTCTTCCTTTTTAGTCAACTGGCTCTTCAGGGTTTCTTCACTTTCCTTATATTCTTTACTTTTAGTCTTTAGACTATTGACCATTTCTTTTGTTTCTTCTAATTCTTCTATGCATTTATTGAGTTTTTCATATGCCTTCAACTCATTCATTTATTTTGTTAGATCAAAAAATGTATTCTTTAATCTATTGATCTCTTCTTCTTTGTCTTCTACATGAATATTTTGTTCTTACTTTTAATGGTTGTTAGATTGATCTAACTATTTTAGTAGCAACATATCTTTCTTTTGAAGTTTCTCAAACCCTTCTAGAGTGCACATAGTTGTGTATTCGAGATTGTCAAGAGCCTCCATAGGAACTTCAATATATTTACCATTTCCTAGTTCCATACAAATCTCTTCTAATGCAGTTATAACATCAATCTTAAGATTCAATATTTTTTCTTCAGTGATTACTGAGGTATGCATCAATTCCTTGATGGAGTTGTCTTCTTCATTGATGACTAGGGATTGCATCAATTACTTGTTTTAGTTGTCTTCTTCTTCGATGACTAGGGATTACATCAATTCCTTGTTTGAGTTGTCTTATTTATTGATGACTAGGTATTGCATCAATTCCTTGTTTGGGTTGTCTTATTTATTGATGACTTGGGATTGCATCAATTCATTGATGGTATTTTCTTGTTTTTCTATTTTTTGTACTTTACTCTGATAATAAATCTCTAGATGGAGCCATAATACTTTAGCAGAAGTGTAGTGTCCCATATTTTCTTTGATTCGGTCTGACAGTCTATTCTGGATTTATTTTAATTTCATTGAATTGTTTCTCTTTGCTTCTTTTGTAGTTTTGGATTTTTTCGTTGAGGTAGTTAAGAACCAAGGATTACTTACTACCGAGTCCCAAAATCCAGATCCTCTTGACTTCATATATATTTTCATTATTTCCCTCCATGAAGAGTAGTCTTTTCCATCAAATAAAGGAGCTTCATTTGTGGAGAGAGCCATTTTTTCATCCATTTGTGTGTTTAGTAGGATCTTCCTTTCAATGATTAGACTATTTTTCTTTGAAGATACCTTACTCTGATACCAATTGTTCTCTTTAGAACAATTGAGTGGTTAAATTGTAGTGAAGGAACCCGCTCTGATACCAATTGTTGAAACACACACTGGCAATGAGAGGGGGGGTGAATCAATGTCTATAAATTTTGGCTACTTTCCACACTTTCATACATTAACTAAATTAACCAAATAAGATATATCCAGTTCAATTATTATTCATAAAAATGTATAACACAAATGGTATGAAGTATATAAAATGTCATTCTTTTATTTATTTAACTTGAATGAATACAATTAAATTCAATCCTTTAATATCTTCATCTTCAATTGAATATGAGAGATCCAACTCTATGATAAAAGACCCATCTTGTCGTTCTCAGATCCAAAGATGTAAGGAATCCAATCCTCATGACAAGACTCAATTTGTAAATAGGCACCAACCTGATAGAATGAACTTTCATTCAATCCATTATATATATATATATATATATATATATATATATATATATATATATATATATATATATCCACCAAGACACCCTCTTCCCTTCATATTCCTTTAATTATATAATCTTCCAAAGGGTGCCACTTTGAAACAATGTGTCCTTTTGGAATGAAACATCGCACCCCTTCATTTAATTAACAAAAATGGTATCTTTTATTTATTGATTTTCGTACACCAATTTAGACAACGATTTTCATATGAAGATTCTGGAGTGATGGAAACAAATTTTAAAATTATACGACATGGGTTTTTGCAGAACATTCCGAATTAGCCGACACATCGAAAATTTCCCCAGAAAGTGTGTGAGGTGGCCGATACATGCGATTATTTGAAGACAACTTTCCTAGATTTTCCTTTCACCATCGGATGCCAGATCGACTTCAGTACATATTACCTTTTCGTGAATGTCTAAATTGACCTCCACATATCTCCCTTTTTGGTGATTATTTAAACTCAACTTGTAAACATTTTAATTGATGGTTATATTAAAATCAGTTCCCTCTTAGTTGCTAGTCACTAAAGATTTGACTTGGTCTCACCCTTTTTCATATTTTCTTCCTCATTCAACTGACAAACATATTTTTGGTCGACTCAAATAGGAGAAATTTCGACTTGAGTATTTCAATTCTAGTCGACCCATATTGCTTCAACCTCGAATCGACTTGTATTTAATTTTTCTTTGACTTCGACCTTTAGGTTACTTATTTATTGGACTCACTTGACTTGGAAGAAAACCGACTTGACAAATTCAACTTTGGTCGTCTCGCTTTCTTTGGACGACTTATATTTCCTGACTCAATCT
The DNA here is from genome assembly GCA_009831015.1 of Picea engelmannii. NCBI lineage: Eukaryota > Viridiplantae > Streptophyta > Pinopsida > Pinales > Pinaceae > Picea > Picea engelmannii. Next base: position 203,025 of record ML809610.1, on the reverse strand, counting down.
TCCTCGACTTCGACCTTCAGTTGGTCGACTTGTCTTTGAATCATCTTAAAATAGACTGACTTGTCTTCTCCAACTTACATCAATCTGCAAGCTTGCAATCGGTCGACTTATCTTAGACTCATCTTGCAGTCGATCAAATTCTAGATAGTCAACCTTATTGTTGTTTCAATCGACTCGACTTGTGACTCGATGGTGTCAATTCTTCCTCACAAAACATCCACCATTGATATTCTGTCTCATCTCTAGACTTTTCTTCAATTGAGATTTTCTGAATCACTTTTAAAGAACCATGTCTTATTAACTTCTTTATTTTTGATTTTTATGGATCCATATTGGATTATCCATTTACCCTTTTTATTTGGATAGTTTCTTCACAATTTATTCTTTTGTTCATGGATGTTAATGTCATAATCTCAACCTTATACAATATATGATGAGTGTATCAAGATCATACAATATATTAGTAAATATTATCTTTCTACTGATATCCAAGTCACTTTCATAACATTATGTCTAATATTGACAATGCTTGACATTCAAGTCACCTTCATAACATTATGTCCAATATTGACAAGTCTTGACATTCAAGTCACCTTCATAACATTATGTCCAATATTGACAATGCTTGAGATTCAAGTCACCTTCATAAAAATATGTCCAATATTGACAATACTTCTCAGTCCAATCAATCAATGACACTTCACCTATTTATCAAGGTTGACATCAATGACAACCAAATTGGCAACACATATAACCCCTATATTCATTATCCTTTAACATTTATAAGAAACACAACCCCTAACTCCTATATAAAGTTATAAACAACAAAATACTAAAGGATTATGTTACGAGGAAAATCACTCTATGGCATGGGGTAAACCACAATAGACAAATTTATATTGATATAAATTGTTTATGTACCGAAAAGGGTAGAAAATGGCTGATGGATTATCAATCCTTTGCACATTGGAAGTATTCACTAGTGCCATTAATATGACACCTATGAGTGTTGTTCAATATCACTGCATAAATTTCTATTCAAAAATTTGCAGGGATAGCAATGCACCATCCACAATACAAGGTCTACATGGAGTAAACTTCCAACTTTGTTATCATGTCACAAATCAGATTATTTTTCAACTTAAGTTTTTTCAATCAAACTTAATGAAAACTATGTTTAAAATGTGTGTTAGGTAACATCATACACATTTTTGAAGTAGCTCATAATTTCAATTTTGTTTGACTTGCTTCAAGATATTGAAATCTAAATGCACATTACAAAGCAATTTAATATATCAACACTTTTGGAATCAAAATTCACAATTTCATAATTAAAATTGATACTTTTTAGGATGTCTTTAAAATTTTTAATTACGATGTTAATCATACTCTACCTTGAATTCTCAATATACTCCAAATTCAATTAAAAAAATGAAAATCTAAATGCAACAAACCAAGCCTTAGTAGATGGTGTTATTTTTTATTTTTTGTTATCAGGTCACAAAATCAAATTATTTTTCAACTTAATTTTTTTCAATCAAACTTAATGAAAACTATGTTTAATGTGTAGAATATAAGTAGTGTTAGGTTCATCATACACATTTTTCAAGTAGCTCATAATTTCAAATTTGTTTGATTTGCTTCAAGATATTGAAATCTAAATGCACATTATAGCAATTTAACATATCAACACTTTTGGAATCAAAATTCACAATTTCATAATTAAAATTGATAATTTTTAAGATGTCTTTAAAATTTTTAATTATGATTTTAATCATACACTACCTTGAATTCTCAATATACTCCAAATTCAATTAAAAAAATGAAAATCTAAATGCAGCAAACCAAGCCTTATTAGATGATCTGTTATTTTTTTATTTGTAGAATGATATTATTCCTAGAGATATTAATAGAGAGGTGGATGATTTTATGAAAGGTACTACATTTAGTGAAATCTTTTCTAAGCCATCAATAGTCCCTTATAATGACATGGAAATGGGTCCTAGTTTTGATATGAAGTTATCCTCTTCATATGAAAAAACATTTCAATCATTGCAAATAATGAACGCAAACCCATTATGTAGTAAATTGGTTATGCATTAAAGGATTTGTGTATACAACGGACAATTTGTAGGATTAGTATAATATCCCAAAGTATAGGTCATTTCAGGTTCCCTATACAATCAATAGGTTCTTCCCTCAAATTGTAAATAAGGCTCGGTAAACTTTATAATTCATCAAAAATATAACTTTTCTTATTTGAATGGACCATGAAAGTAAACTAAACCAAATGAAAATAGAATCCTAGATATTCATAAATGCATGTACTTTCAATGAAAAATATAAAATTCTTGAATGTACATGTCACTTGTTTAAAGAAATCATAATGGTATGCCATCTTCAATTATACGTTCATGATCGACTTTGGACATTTTCCATTTTCTAACTTTTGTTTTTTTTCTTGATTGAACTTCTATTAACTTTATGCCCATTTCACATACTAAATGAATATATTGACAACTTATGAAATTTGACTAGTAGTATTAAAAGTGAACATGAGTATTGGTTTGATGGGTTTCTTGAAAAAAATATCCTTTCAATACGATGGATCCTCTTTCATATATAAAATCATTATCATCAAAATCTTCTAATAACCTTATCTTTGGTTATGTGCATCACATCAAATAATATTTCACGTTTTCAGTGTTGTCTATAGGTGGAACCATAGAAAAGACATCACCTACAAATAATTTGGTATGTTCCAACAAGTAGTTTGTGTTAGATTATCACACAAGTACATCTACAAGTTGTTTAAATATTTAAACATAAAAATTACCCTCTCTAACAAGATCAAAAACTCTATCACCATCAACTGAAGCTATAGTTTTATTTGATTCCATCTCCTCTAAGCTTGCAAGTGGAATTTTCCATTTTATATTAACTTCGGTATGTCTCCAAGCTTTAACATATTCCGCATTTTTGTTTTCACAAATCTCTATGGATTCTATCTCCTCTATGCAAACTGAACAAAAATAAGATTCATTTCTTCTATCAAATGAAAACACATTTTGATAGCGGTTTGTTTTAACTGAATGCACCTTTTGTGTCCCATGTATTGTACCATATTCATATGGGATTGATCTATTTACATCTTGGATTCCAACATACCAAAAAAACCTGCAAAAGACAAAAACTTGTTAACTTGAAATCTACCAAGAAAATGATTGAATATCATATAAATTTGAGCACATGGATAAAAATATCTTGTGTACATGTGTAACATGTATATATGTACACACCTACACACATATATTGACGGATTATTTTCATGGTTTAGCGCCAATTTTCACCATTCAACAACTTGATTAGTGAACTCAAATTGATTGGCATGAGGGTTCATCTTGTACCTTCGAAGTGCTCGTTTTACACATGCCCCTGCACTGTCATGCTCTTCTTTTCCACGACCACTCTAAAAAAAAATCCAACAATGTGTAATGTTTGATTTCTTATGAATATGACACAACCAATATATTGATCGTGAATATTTAAACTGACCCGCACATCCATATGACCATATCCAATGTCAATCGAATATGATCCCACGTTCTTTCAATGAATCATGAAATTTATGAAAACAGTGTTGTACATAATGTGTATCGTGTGCTCAATCATCACTTATATAAAAGTGATATTCTTTAATAACATGTTGATTTTCATTGGTGCTTTCTATGTTATGAAGACTCCGTTGAGCATGTCTATATAGAACGTGGACAAATATAGTGATTTGATCAAAATGATAATATTCACTCTGTATTTCTTTTTGTGCAGCGAATGTGTAATTCTCTGCAAAATCAACTACAGACAAAATTGTCCCTGGTGGAAACACTTCACGAGATTTCTTGAATTTTAGGTCTTTCCATCAAGCTCTATGCGAATTCTTGGTGTATTTATAAATTTCTTCCTCAAATGTCTTCAAAAAATCTATCACATAGATTTTATATACTTTCAAATCAATCCTTTTGGAATTAACATTTGAAGAATGTGGAGTTGTGCTGCTAATATATTCATATATCTTCTAATTGACTATTATATTCGAAAATGATTGATCATTCATATCAATAAGATACTTTGAATGAAACAAACTTATATTTCCACAATGATCACATTTATTTCCACCAACACATTTGTTTTGGTAAAATAATTCATCACCTTCTCTTTCACATAGAATTTCAGATATAAAAGCATGGAATGTGGAAGGAGGAGGTGAAATTGACCATAAAGTTTTACCAAAATCAAGAAAAGTGTTGTAATATAACTCAAATTCCACATGATAACGACAACAACAAGTGTCACGAACAATGTTGGGTCTAACAAACCATGTTCTTTGTTGCACAAATGTATTGATGGAAATTTTAACTTCTTTGTGCTCTTTGAACTTATTGAACAATTCTATTTGTGTCATTGGAAATATATGTTTTGGATGTTCTTCATATTGTTTCCATGCTATTATTTGTCACAACACATCCCTTGTATGTGGTGAAACATGAGATTCTGTCAACCAAAAATTACTAGCCAATTCTTTGACATTTTCTGCAAGTCTATCTTTGTAGGATTGTCTAGAAATAACTATCCAACAAACAAGTTCATCATTTACATCTATTTGCAATCGAAATTTTCTATGTTTGTACAATGTTTTTCTTGACGTTCCCATCACTTTTTACATGTGTCATGTCAAATGATCTTTTATATTAATAGATGAAAAAATTGTTGTTTGTATCACTCTACGTGCAATACTGACATCTTTTTTTCGAGATTTTCCAAAATCTTTTAATACACTAGTTATATTTTCAAAGACATTGTTACGAGGAAAATATCTCTATGGATAGGGGTAAACCATAACAGATGGAAATGACTACAGGAATCAACTCTAATCTCAGGTATGCTATATAACCAAATATTCTAGCAAGACAAGTTAAAAGGCCTACCTCATCCTGAAGTTCGATGAAGTCCACCGTTGAGCACTTGACTCAAAGAAATACACCTGCAACTTGTCCTCAACAACCAAGAAACAAAAGAATATGGTGATAATATATAATGTTATCACATTCAATAGCATAATCCATCAATATTCATAACAAATATGCCCATTTTTATAGCAAGATTTGCCTCACCCTATGCAATCTTGCACAGAGGGCCTTATTTCATTTCCCTATGCAAACTTATATTCCCTGTTGATAAAATCCAGAGGAAAAAATTAATATTTTTCCACATATATGCATCTTTCACACTATACAAAATGCGTATACATAGGCTACTCCACTACAGCCCATGTACATAGGGATTTGTGCCAGAAAATGAAAATTAAATGTCAGGTTTCCATGTCACGATAGGAGATATATGATCCTTGGCCTTCCATATACTGGAAATGTTATGACTCAGCCCTTCAGTTCCATTTTGAAGGCTATAAATGGGACAATTCTGAGATATGGAAAGAGGATAAATAATTCAAATTTGAGAGCAAAGTTACTCTAGAGAAATCATTACTTCATATTGATTCTACATCCCTTTGTCCTTTAAGTCTGGACACAGTGTTCAGCCCCCAAGATCTTCCCTTATTGATGGAGAACCCCATTGTCTCCCTTTTATTAGCTTGTCTTTGGTGGAGGATTGAAGTGGTTGAGGCCCAGCTGGAAGGAACTTAGTTTCTCAGTTCCGAACCATGCCGACACATAAGTCTATAATATTTTTTCTTCTGCTGATCATTTATTAATAGAAATACTCCTTTCCTGTCCAATTGATATCTTACAAATATATGAGTTATTATCCATGGGCTTATTTGTTATGATTACTAATGTATTATGCTATCTAATGTACTAAACTTTTATATTGTCATCATATGCTTTCTTTTCTTGTTTTTTGACAACTGGTTGTAGGTATATAGCTTTGGGTTAAAGTGCTCAATGGTGGACTTCATCGACAATTTGGACAAGGTAGGCCTCTTTCTTATATCACTTGCATATTGGTTTATATAGCATGTTTCTGGGATAAAGTTGATTTCTGTAGTCATTTCCGTCTGTTGTGGTTTACCCTATCCATAGAGATATTTTCCTCATAACACCCATGGAATAACAATTCAAATATTTGCAAGACATTCATTGGTAGAGAAAAGAGTATTTTTATTAAAATGTAGTCAATAGAAGTGAATGAATTACAAACTTCCGTGTCGGCACGGTTCAGGACCAAGAAAGTAAGCCCCTTCTAGCTGGGCCTCCACCACTTCAATCCTCCACCAATGGCAATCTCATATAAGAGATATGATGAGGTTATCAATCAAGTAGGGAAGAGCTTGGGGGTTGAACAATGTGTTCACACTTAAAAGGACAAAGGGACGAAGACTCAATATGAAGTGAATAATTTCTCCAGAGTAACTTTTCTCTCAAATTCGAATTCTTCTCCTCCTTTCCATAGCTTGGATTTGGCCCATTTATATCCTTCAAGTGGAACTAAAGTTATGAGTTGGAATGTTTCTAGTATATGAAAGGCCAAGGATCATGGATCTTATGACGTGACATGGAAACTCGACACCATTTTTTAATTTTGAGCATAAAACCCAATGTATGCGGGTTGTAGTGGTGCAACCTATGTATACGCATGTTGTACAATAGGTATGGTGTGTATATGTGGAAAAATAATATTTTTATCTCTAGCATTTGCAAAAAGGGACTTCAAGTCTGCATAGGGAAATGAAAAAAGGCCTTTTGTGAAAGTTTGCATAGGGTAAGGAAATTCTTTCTATAACATATGCCCCCTAATGTGTGAGGTCATAGGAGTATATGCGATGGCCGAAATACATTATAAGACCCAAAAGTGGAGTAATGGAGACCCAGCTGGAAGAACTAGTTGCTCATGAGAATATTACAATATGTATTGACTTTGCACACATGGCTTCCAATTGAATTACACTGCAGATCCATGTGAAAATATACCAAATAGTTGTCCATGGCCATGAGCAAGTAATACAAAGGTGATTACATGCCATAGGTTGTCCTAGTCATGAACAAGGGCCAGTAAAACCAGTCTCAAAATAAATCTGAAGATATTTGTATACAATGGAGTACAATCTGATCTCCCATGATCACTGAAGTCACATAAGTATTGGTCCAATGAAAGGTATAAACAACTCATGAAAGTTGCGACTATGAACTGATGTATTCAAGTCTTCTACAAAATCTGCCAAAGGTGCAAGTCTACATCGTGTGAATAAAGGAGTTGAGGTCGAACACAATGAGACATCATTTGATTATCGGTCATTAAGTTATACCATTAAAAAACATGAGACAACCTATCGATAATGAAAGTAGGTATCAAGGCACCGAGTACATTCTTAAAAGTGTGAATAGAGGTTTCAGGGTTGAACACTTGAAGAATACATCGATCAAGAGACATATATATATTCCCAACTATCGATGGTGAGAGAACCTGCCACTAATGACTACAAGCCTCTAGGTACTCATAGGGCTCTAGGTCTCATCTCCAGAATAGATGAGTTGAATTTTATGGAAGGAGACCCACTGAAAGGAGAGCATTAAGGCATATCTCATCATCCAGCATGAGATACAAAGAAGGATCTTGATGATTTGGAGGAAATCGGACGAAGAACATGTTCATGAACTAACAACCTTGTGTGTCTTTTGCGTGTTCCAGATGAAAGAAGTACACAAAAAATACCCTTTGAATAGAATCCAATAAGGAAAATTGTTGATAAAAGCGAGGAAACCACCAATAGGGATAATGGTATCCAAGACACTGTACAAATCCTTATGTGTGAATAGATCTCTTGTCGTTGAACACAAGGGAACCCACTGAGTCAATGACCAATGATGAAATGTCGACTTTCGGGTTCAATATTACCTACCAATGATGAAAGTAGGACCAAGGTGCATGATAGGACTACAACTTCATGTGATTTTGAGACACACTGAGGGTATGGCCAACATGCAAAGTCAAGAGTTATGAGGAATGGATGACACAAGTTGATAGACATCCTTTGAACAAAATCATGAGACATATGGAAGACTCTGGTAGCATAGACTCAATGATGAAACTTTGATATGCAGGAGGCATCAATCAAACTCTCCATAGGTACTAGAAGTGTAACCAATCGGGGGAATAAAATATCTGTAACGATATCAGCTTCCTAAGATCATGCTAAACCCAAAATTTTGATGACAAGTGGACTAAAATATTTTGTGCTCTGTTCAAAGGCGAAACGACTGCATCCAATATAAGATAATATTCCTTTGTCGCCCATAATTTTTTTTATTTTTTATAGTCAAATGAATGTTATGATACAGAGGAGGAAACGAGTGTCGCAAGTATGCAAAATTAGTTCCAACAGTGGAACATACCTATGCTCAATGCAAGGGGGTGCATGTGGGAGATGGACACTCAGGGGAATGTTTCCTCTTGGGTATAGGGTGTCAAGCTGCAAAGGATATAAACAAGGATCTACTTGGATGATGATGCAAACTGCTAAGGTGAAAGGCTTATAACGCAAAAGAGAGAACCGACAATAGGCTCAATACTGCAAGCAATAGAATGAGATGCAATTACAACTTAACTCCAAAAAATGTCCTTTTTCGTAATCTTAGTCTAATTGGTTTGAAAAATGGATAAAATTGCACCAAATAGACATCCTTTCAAATCCAATTTACAAGTGTGAAAGAAACAAGTTCACTCGAAAATATTTTCTCTTTTTGAAATGAGTTGAAAAAGAGCTTAAATCAAACTCGTTTAGGAGTCCTCTAGGTATAGGTCAACATGTTTATGATTAAGAAATGAGGCTCCACATAAATTCACATATTATCTATAAGAGACTCTCGTTCCTACAGACAAAAATCTCTGCATGGGCACCAAATGAAGTAGGGGATCTAACTAGGGTACCCATGTTTGGTAAGTCTTTATCTTTCAATAACGACACTTCTAGTTGCAGATAGAAGGTTTTGTGCCTCTATGAAATGGGTTCATACCTAAGGCATATGAGTGACAATCATAGGATGATGCAAGTGTGCATGATGGATTGGATACCTATCCTATATGATGGGTAACAAAAATACCTGTCCAAAGTTACAAATGGGCGACATGGCACTGAAATCCGCAAGAATGCCTAGATAAAACTACAAAAACCAACTCCATCCACTATCCTATTAGTCCATTAGGACAAAATATTGTCTAAAACTATGTAAATTGGGTAATTTTTTTCTATAGATAGTAAAAAAAACTAATTTTACTATACCATTTGTATTTTTCACCCAAATAGTGGATTTTGGACCAACTTGCCTCCAAACTTCAACCGGTGATTGCAGGAGCTACAAGAGATGGAATCAACGACCATTTAGACCATTTGATTCATGTTGCTCTCCTCTTTCTTTTCAGTGGATTAAATTTTGTAATCAGGTTTCAGTTTTTAAGTTATTTAGTGCGCAATTTGAAAACTTAGGTGTACGCGGACTACAATTTATCGGGTCTTGTATACACATACTTATACGTGGCTTCTTGAAAAATAACCAGTGTATAAGAAATCCTATACACAACAATGTACACTAAAAATCACGTATATATCCATGGATAATGTTTTTTAAAGGTTCCTAACTCAAAAAAGTGTTTGACTCTTCCAGGATGTTGCTAGAGTGGAGATAAAGAGAGAATGAGGAGGTGGATGTTGCAGTGGAGAGATATTGAGGGGTCCAAATGGCCTTAAAAATATGTGGGCTATATAATTTTTGGGCTCTCAAATGTATGAGGGCTCAAGCGAGATTGATGCAGTTGCTTGTGGACTAATGGGATCCGAATAGTGAGATCTTCAACCTTGATGGAAAACCATTGAGGATTGAAGTCGAGGACATCTATTTCTTGACGAGATTGTCATGTTGGGGTGAGGTGGTCAACCTCAAATCCTTGGGATATGGGATTGGAATGAAAATAGAGGAATACATAGCTTCTCATTACATTGGAGGGACCAAGAAGGTAGGGATCCAAATCCCCATTAGAGAGACAAACAATATAAGTCTCAAGATTTTTGTCCTTGTTTTGACATGGATCACAGGATCATCCTCTTTTCACTGGGCATCAAGGCCACTTATGTTCTACTTAGTAGAGTGTGTGCGACCCATGGTGTATGATTGGTGCACCTCATTGTTGGCCAACATGAAGAGTGAGTTGAAATAATGAAAACAGGTTAGTAAAAGGACCTTAGGGTTCGCTTCTATCCTTTATAGTTTTTTCTTCGAGTAGGTTCCAGGCTTGGGACCTAGAGTTGAGATTATTCTGCATGGACCTCGTGATCCAGGCATGGCATAGTGGACCGAGGTAATGAGGCGACAGGGGGGAGGTAGGGTGCCAACACCCTACACCGATGACTTCTTCTACTGGTGGAGATGACAGGTGATAGATATGGATGAATAACCTTACGCAGGGATTGAATTCAAAGGAGATACTAACATGCCATTACCACCAGGGTCCACCTACAGAGACATAGGTATGTCAAAATTTTTAAATATTTCATTTTCTTGAATTTTTGTATAAGGAGACAAAAATATTTTTGGATGATGTTAAGTACTAATTAAACATGTATGTGACACAGACATAGGTCCATGAAAGCTAGACAAAATTCCACAACATTGGGGGAGGCACCAGGGAGATGAGGTAGTGGGAGAGGATGCAGAGAGAGTGCTTAAAAACATTCAGGGAAAATTGTTTCGTTTGACGCAAAGTATTCCTATGGTTTAGGTGGAGGATCTGTCAGAGGCTATGCAACCATAGGTGGTAGGTGTGCCTCGTGCTTGGGTATGACGCTTTCGACGTCTCTCAAACACTGTAGTCTACTATCATGACACTCATATGGCGCCACAAGCATAGATGTAATAACTATTGTATGATAGACTATATATGTATATTGAGGGTGTTAGCCCCAATTTTGTACTATAAACATCATATTTTTTGAAATATATATAAAAACATGGTTCTTCGACTTTACTTATGTTACAATGTGTACATTGATGAAAATGTTTTATTTTCTTTAGTTATGTGACAAATGCCAATTTAAAACAAAATTAGCATATGCATCGGATACACAATTAGAACTTCTAGAGATGTGATGATAAGTAATAAAATCAAATTGTCATTCCAAAAGTCGTACCCGTAGGAATCGTCAAAGTACAGTAGGGTCACACACATGGTAACTTCCATTCAACTGACATACTACTAACTAGGAGTCTAGGTGAACCCTTAAAGAGGTAATACCATGTGAAACAACATCGCGAAAAAGTTTTATAACGATTCTATATTCAGATACATTATTCATGGATGGCCCTAGGTATATGCCACATGAATACACCAACAGATCGTCGGGTTAGTAGAGAACCCAAGTAGTGGAAGACAAGTTCTGTGTATGATGAATAGCCCGGTCTGTGAATCCTAAGTAGACAGAAGACTCCATTGACATCCGCCAACCAAGGGAAAACTTGATAAGCAAGATGAAGATAAAAATAAAGGGGCTCAAGTGTAAGATATTTTCAAATAGAGACCATTCTTGGGCTCAACCAACATGTTCCCTTCATAATATTCTAATTCATAGTCTCCTTTTTCTAAGACACGTCACACGATATAGGGACCGTGCCACATGGGTTTGAACTTGCCTAGCCCCAGTGGTTCTTTGGATTGATCATATAGAAGGACCAAGTCACCCTCAACGTATTTTCAAGGATAGATAGACTTATCATATTCAACCTTGACATTTTTTTTATTAACTTCGATAGCCATAGAGGCATCTCGACACTTCTCATCTAGTCTCTCTAGGTGTATGAGGCGTTGTTCAATATCGGAAGTGCCAAGCAGGAGTGCAACTTACAATCTAAGATAAGGATTTTCACATTCAATAAGTAAGATTGAATCCACACCATGTACTAACTGGAAAGGAGAAAAAGTGGTGGAAGTCTTGACCGAGGTTCGGTATGCCCAAAGTGCAGGATACAACATGATATGCCAGTCATATTTCCTCTGGCTGACATTTTTTTGCAAAATGGTCTCGAGAGACTTGTTCACGACCTCTACTTGTCCATTTTACTGGGGGTAGTAAGGGGCGGAATGACCATGCTTAAACCCCAATTTAGATGCTAGTTCTTCCATCATTTCATTCTAAAATTCACTGCCATGATCAGTGAAAACCTCACTCAGGATTTCGAACCTGGATATAATTTGATTGAATACAAAGAAGGTGATAGTATTCCCATCATATTTAACTATAGGCATGGCCTTGACCCACTTACTGAAGTATTCTATGGCCACGATAATGTGTTGATTCCCCCCAACCAAAGTTGGGTTGCAATCCACAAAGTCCACCCCCAACTTGGTGAAGGGACCGACAATAATGATTAGATGGAGAGGGGTTGGATGCTAGTGAATTTTCCAAGTGAACACCTGGAAGGGGTGGCACTTATTAACCATTTCGATGCAATATTTAAATATAGATGGCCAAAAATAATTGGGTCACAAAATGTTTTGGGTCGTCGCAATCTCAAATAGGTGACCACCATAAGCCCCACTATGGTAGTCATTTAGAACAGACTCGACTTCTTCGTGAGTTAAAAAATGATGGAAGATATTGTCTACTCCTCGACAATACAGAGTGTCTTCGATGATAAGGTATTTCTTATCTTGGTATCATATACGTTGTCGGTCATCTCGTGAGAGATGATGAGGGAACTTCAAAGTTTGAATATAGAGAACAATATCTCCATACCAGGGGTCTGATGATGAGACAAGGAAAATTCGTTCATCCGCAAATGAATCAATATGAATAAAATCCTCATCTAACTGAGGGAAGTCAGATATTAGCTCTACAAAAACCAGTGATATTTTGGACTTTGTAGAAGGGAAATCGAGATCGAATTCCTATAAAATGACAATCCATTTATTGTACTTTCCCCCTATGATACACCTCATAAGAACGTATTGAAATGGATTGACATTGGCAACCACAATAGTCTTGCATAGCAATATATAGTGTCGTAATCATTGGACTGCATGGACAACATCCAAAGCTATCTTTTCAACATGAGAATACTTGAGTTCAGGGCCGACTAAGTTTCAACTAAGATAGTAAATGACGTGCTCATGGAGGTCATCATCCTCTTGAACCAACACCATACCAATCATCTCTTTGGATGTGGTGACATAAAGCAAGTAATCTCTACCATAGTCAAGAGACTTCAGTAGAGGCGTCGATACCAAGGCTTTCTTCAAAGCATCGAAGGATTCCTGGGCTCTCTCATCCTAGATAAAAGGAGTGTCCTTATTTAAGAGACACATGAAACCCTTAGTAATATTGACATAGTTCACTATAAACCATCATAAAAAGTTAGCTTTCCCCTGTAAACCTTGAAGTTGGTGAATAGTGCACGAGGGAGGAAATCGAAGTATTGCCTCAACCTTTAATGGATCTACCATGATCGCAGTATTAGATACTAAAAATCCTAGAAGTTGATCTGACCTAACACAGAAGATGCATTTATGAGTGTTCAACCGGATGCGATAATGGCGATATGTTTCAAAGACTAGCCGAAGGTGCTTAGGGTGATCCATTCTCTTACAGGAGTGAGCAACAAGATCGTCAAGATAGGATTCGACTATATTATTGAGATCGTGAAATGTGAAGGTCATAGCTTGTTTGAAGGTTTCTCCAATTTTTTTAAAGTCGAAATGAATCTTCTGATATGTGAAAGTACCCTAAGGGAAAATAAATATCGTCTTATGATGTTCCTCGGGTTTAATCTAAATTTGGTTATACCCTAAAAATACATCCATGAAAGAAAAAACTTCTCTTTCTGCACACTTGTTAAGAATCTGATCAATGAAGGGTGTCAAGAAGTTGTCTTTAGGATATGCCTGGTTCAGGTCATGAAAATCCATGCATACACGGATGGTTCCTTGCTTTTTATTCACAGTAATGGGATTGGCTACCCATTCATCCAAGGGAACCCGGTAGATAAATCCATCATTAATAAATTTGTATACCTATTCCTTAATAGAAGGTGCCTTCCTGGGATTGATAGTTCTAAGAATTTGTCGAACATGCTTAGCATTTGGGTAAGTTTTAATATCATGTTCGACAATTCTAGGGTCAATTCTTGACATCTCTTCATATGACCAAGAGAATACATCTCAAAATTCCTTGAAGAGTTGAGTGTAGATCATAATTTCTTCTGGTGAACAATCCACACCGATATTTACATTTTCAATATTGCCAGGGATATGAGAGATATCGATTGTGACGGTAGGGGATATACTCACCATGTTTCCTTTGATATAAATGACGGTAGGGGACTATCTCACTCATAGTATATCTAAAATCATCTTGTTCGATCCTAGCAAGATCTAGGAGAAAATAAGAGCGGTGATGCATATCATGCCAAGGCTTGTCAGAACCATTCATGGCCTCGATGATAGCTTGATCTGAAGGTAAATTATCATCGAGGGAGTCACGTGAAAAATACAATGAAGTGGCCCACACGGGCTCTAGAACAAGATCCTCCTCATCTGTCTACAAGATAACAGGATCTGGATCGATGGAAGATTCAAGAACAACTTGATATGTAATCTCTAATGTCGATAGTGGAATGGCCATTCCATAATGTAACTCACCTTCACAAGACGTCGTTGAGGAAGGTAGGGTCCAAGGATCATTAAAATAGGAAGTGCGGAAAGGAACATACCTCTTTGATGAAATGGTCCTACTGGACATGGCATATCTATGGTGAACCGGTGCCATGAAGTCGAAGGTACCCATAAGGGATGAATACATTCTGACACTGATATTCTCAATTGGCGGTTGAGAATTGTCAATCATGGGGATCGACGATCCAACAGATGCATTGGGGATAGAGTATGCAAAGGCCAATTGGTCGATCGTCATGATCTTTCCATCATGAGGAAATAAAAGAGTACAGAAGATAGATGATATGATTGTAGTCATAGCGTAAGTCCAATTGCATCCTAGTAACAAGTTATAATCGATGGGTGCATCAACTGCCTCAACATCCAACTTTACCATCTTCGTACCTAACTAGATCGAAAATGCAGGAAGAATATCATGAGGGAAGAAGGAATGACCGTCAAAGGCAGTCAACATGGTTGGATACTGAGAAAGGGTCAGAGAGCCGAGGGATTTCCAATAGATTAGAGAAATCATACATGTTGCAGCGCCTTCATCAACAACATTATGCTTGATGGTAGGTATACTTCGAGTATCCCACATAGATTTGGAATGCCACATGGTAAGGCAAGCAAGGCTTCACATCTATGACTTCAAACTTGACAACTTTCGAGCCACAAGGATCTAGAGCTCCTAACGCAGATAGCAAGGAATTATTCTATGAAGGATATGTTTGGAGTACCTCTAGATCTGAAATTGCACAAGGGGTTTGACCTAGATACTCAACAATAGAGTAATTATGTGCGGATCTAACATTAGGATTATGGGTAGAGCACTTGAGTACTCCTTTCAGAATAGGAGTCGAGGGCTCTGGTTTTTCGATCTATAAGGGTGTCTTTGGAGGAGGTGGAGACTCTAGACCAGGTACAGTCTGTGGAGAACTGTAATCGTGAGACTGAGTGGCTACATTAACCTCGGATTTAACCATATTGATGGATAAACCATCACCATCTTACACCAATGGGTCTTGACTCTGACTCACCACATTTATGGCATTCTAGGAGCTCAAGGTCATGTGTTTGTTATGTGGAAAAGGATTAGTCAACACATTGGGCACTAGATACAAAAGCCTCACATCTTCTACAAATTTGGGGAATAAATGGGTAAGGTGATCGTTTGTAAAAATATTACAGGGAAATTTCACCTTCTGCCTTTATTTCTTTCCCTCACCAACATCACTATTTGTCTTCTCATTATTACCATTGTCCTTGGGTTTATTATTTTTCCCACTCTTACGATTATATTACGTCCTTTATTCTTATTCCCTCTTGGTTGTTGGTTACCATTCAGGCTGGTTGACGATTGCATATAATGTACATCTGTTGACTATGTGGGATTGGAGGACACAGACGAAGTTGGCCCTCCTACATAATGGTTTAGAGACAACTCTTTCAAATGGCTTGTCACCGAGTCTGTAGATTTCACATTGGCAGAGCCTACAATGCCATCGGCATGAGGCTTGAGATTTTGTCTAGGGTCATAGTTTGACCTTGATGCGATCAGAAGAATCTCACATAACATCCCAGACTGAGCATATATAAGATCTAACTATTGGGCTTTAAAAATCACTTCTTCCTAAGATGTAACCCCAGATGTAGAAATATCCTTCGAAATATAAGGTAGGAGATACTTGAGGAACCACTCTAGCAGGAATTCTGGGGATATTCAAGTCTTGATCAACCTTTTTCGTCTATGCCACTCCTCGATGTGATCCGATATATGAGTGGATTTGTCCTGGCATAAGGTTGACAGACGTTATAAGCCAACATCGTAACAAATCGACAATTGGAAGTGGTTGAGGAAGACTAAAAACATCTGATTAAAAGTTCTATATGACCCCCTAGGTAGCTCGATATACCATTTTGCAGCAACCCCCATGAGGGGGCATTGAAAAAATCTCAACCAAATAGAATCATGATTAAGAAAATTCGAAGAGCACCATAGGTGAAAAGTGATAACGTGATCACTAGGATCCTCACCATTCTTACCTTTGAATTTTGGAATATCTGAAGGAAGCTTAATGGGGACAGGGGGGCATGTCAGATCATGACACACAGGTTCATTCATTAACTTAGACAAGTCTGGAAAATTGAGCATGGCCATAAAAGGGAGATGGGGTTGTGACATATGGCCCCAAGCTCCTTGGAAATATTGTTGTTGGGGAATCATAGCCCATCCATGGTTATGGTAAGCACCATGGTCCTGTCTGGGATTGTAATACCCTCCTCCATATTGATTTGTGAGAGGTTGGTTGGGCACCATTCCAGTAGGAATGTTCTGATGAGGGTTGTAAAAACTGCCCCTAGCTGGAGTGGCTCTAGGTTGGGGGTTTCCCAAGGTATGAAACTGACCTCCTCCGGGTATGAATCTAGAGGATAAAGGTGGATTTGTCATGCCAAATGTATTGGTCGGAATCGGTACAAAGGAGGTGGGTTTAAAGGATAGAACGTTAACAATAGCTTGTCCGCCAAGTTGGTTACTCCATCTAGGAGCATTAGGATTAGATCTGGGGTGAAAAGGAGGAAGGCATCCAACTATAGGAGTCTTTTGTGGGACATGATAACCACCAAATGAGAAAGGAGTAGGTGAAGGAGTCATGCCCCCAAGTCCAACACTAGTATTCAGACTAGCAGTAGGGATGGAGGATGAAAATTGTGATGTGAAATTCGACATACCATAAGAAAAGTGGTTAGAGGCCATAGGGATGTACTTAATATTGTATCCTGGAGAGTGAAAAAGGGACCCAAAAGGTGTTGTGGCTATAGGTTGAGGATTCACTATAGGATGAGCAAGTGTGATGATAGGAACCTCCGACACTACAACCATGGTTGTTGAAGGTGTCGAAGGAATATCGTTGACTATAGTGGGTATGGGAGTTGAAGGAATCCCTGTATCATTCTGACTCGATTCACTACTCATCCTTGTATGATCACAAGTTTGGTAAGTGGAGGTGTGTGTACCACGTTTGATAACTTTATGCCTTTTAGAAGGAAAAGACTCAAAATGTAGTGGTAATTGTAAAAAGTGGTTAGACCTGCGGGGAGTTGTTCTGGCTCCATGATGAATCAAGACTCATTATATAAAAAAAAAATCCCAAGCCAACTAGTAATCAGAGAGCACACCAAAATAATCAAACAACCAATATGCACACAAACAGGATAAAGTGGTTGAAAGGTGGGCTCCCTCTCTAAAGTAGGTATGCCTCACCCAAGAGGGGCCTGAGACTCCTCTACTAAATATCAGAGGTAACATAATCAGTTATAAGGGCCCTCGTGGGCTTAACAACCAATCAGTCAGATCTCCCCAGAGAGGTAATCCTCCATAAAGGTTGTGTGTTGTCTGACCCATATTTGACCTAGGGTACCTTCAAGTAACCTATTTGGTACCTAAGTCAGGCAACTAAGAAAGCATGATATAACTGGTTCACAAAAGAACAGTTGTAAGTCAGGTCCACCGTATGGGAAAGGTAACAAATCCCGAAACCTTGAAAGCACCACCTCTCACAGAGGCAAAGGTACTAGCAAGATCCCCATATACAAATAGATCCCTAGAAATATATCTGACACTAAGAAGGTATCAGAGGAATATCCCTTCAACCAACTTCATGTGACCTTGTGCTTAACTCCGGTGTAAGCAAAGCCTCCCGATATTACCGATTAGACAATGGATTTCACCACTCCCTTAGTCAGACACATATGTTGATTTAATAGCCTTGGAGAAGTTTACTCACAAAATCCTATTCCAAGGCTCTAAATCCTAAGCTAGTTTGTGCACCCTAGAAAATAAAATCGTTACTAATCAATTTTAAATTATAAGCATTACTTTTAGTGGCCTTGCTTACTCAAAAAGGTGTGGTCATGAAAGTAATGATGTTATGACTCAACAAGTAAAATAAATGAATATGAATACAATGCAAAGTCCTAACTTCAATTCCCAATAAATGATATTCTTTTCAAAATGCAATTTTCATTTTAGTTCTGCAATTATAAATAAGATGCAATATTTCTTTACATGTATTAAGATCAATGATAAGGACTCAAAAGATCAAATGCCAACAATGTAAAATGCCTACTATTTTTGTATTTTCAATATGAAAGAATGAAAATGCAAGGAATGAACAACAACTTGATATAAAGACTCTATTGTATGTAAATAGAGACAACCCAAGTAGGATATCAAAGAGAAAACACCCAACACAAGATGGAAGGAAAATCAAATGAAAAGGATGATCAGAAAGGCACCACCCAAAAATTCAACCAAAGAAAGGTTTCATGTCATTCCACAGACACTTAACAGTCATAATAGAGACCTAAGAAGACTCAACAACCATTAGAACCTAGCCAGAAATTATCAAACCCAACAACCAAGCAATAAACGGTGATGTACGTGATTGTTCAGGGGAAAATCTCATATATACGCCTCTTGTATAAGGAAAACACATGTATGTGTGTGACTTTTAGGCAAAAATACACATATATGTGTTAAAACACAACCAGGATAAGGAGAAGGCTAGGAAACTTAGACTCAGAATGAATAGAGGCTATCAAGCAGTCAGATGACAAGAAAATAAATCTAAATGAGAGAAATCTAAGGAGAAAAACACTCCAAACCATGAAAAGGAAGATTATATCCCCAGTATGGTCGCCAATTTTGTTACGAGGAAAATCTCTCAATGGCTAGGGGTAAACCACAATAGAAGGAAATGACTATATATATCAACTCTAATCGTAGGTATGATATATAAACAAATATGCTAGAAAGACAAGATAAAAGGCCTACCTCATATAGACATTCGATGAAGTCCATAGTTGGGCACTTGACTCAGAGAAATATAGCTGCAACTTGTCCTCAACAACCAAGAAACACAAGCATATGGTAACAATATATAATGTTATCACATTCAATAGCATAATCCATCAATATTCATAACAAATATGCCCATGGAATAACAATTCAAATATTTGCATGTCATTAATTGGATGGGAAAAGAGTATTTCTATTAAAATTTAATCAATAGAAGTGAATAAATTACAAACTTCTATGCTGGCATGGTTTGGAACCGACAAACTAAGTCCCTTCCAGTTGGGCCTCCACCACTTCAATCCTCCACCAAAGGCAAGATCATATAAGAGAGACAATGAGGTTCTTAATCAAGCAGGGAATATCTTGGGTGTTGAAGAATGTGTTCATACTTAAAAGGACAAAGGGATGTAGACTCAAGTGGAACTCAAGCATCGAGTCAGAACGTTTCCGGTATATGGAAGGCCAAGGATCATGGATGTCATGATGTGACATGGAAACCCGACACCATTTTTTAACTTTGAGCATAAAACCCGATGTACGTGGGCTATAGTGGTGCAACCTGCATATACGCATGTTGTACAATAGGTAGGGCGCATATATGTGGAAAAATAATATTTTTAGCTCTGGGATTTGCAAAAAGGGACTTCAGGTCTTCATAGGGAAATGGAAAAATGCCTTTCGTGCAAGTTTGCATAGGGTGAGGCAAATCTTGCTATAACAAACATTTTGTTTCACCTTTGTATCTTTTATTGACTTTTGAATACCCAATAATGATGTAGCTTCTTTTAACTTTCTTGAGTTTATTAGATAGAGTAAAAGTTGAGCTTGTACTATCAATAATTCATCTTTTCAAAAAGTATTATAAATATTCATAACACAATATCTTATATAATGATTAATTTCTTTCTTCCCAAATTTGTCAACATCAACATTTTCTAATATTTCATCATCAATGCTGATAGATTCTTCTGCATATTTTAATTTAAAGTTTATATTAAAAAAAAAAACCCAAACATAAATTCACTAAATTATATATACAAGTGTTCAACTTATATTATATAGATATTTATGTACATACCAATAGGTGATTCAACTTCTCCTTCAATTTTGGTTTCAACAACTTCATCAACGTTATGAGGAAAATCTACTTATGTTTTTTGAAAAACATCAAATCCGAAT
This sequence comes from Picea engelmannii, assembly GCA_009831015.1. Classification (NCBI taxonomy): domain Eukaryota; kingdom Viridiplantae; phylum Streptophyta; class Pinopsida; order Pinales; family Pinaceae; genus Picea; species Picea engelmannii. The sequence continues at coordinate 182,273 of ML809610.1, read as the reverse complement.
TACATTAAATTAAATATTTTAAACAATATTTTAAATAAAGGATTCTATACTTTTAATATAGACGATATGTGTACATGCATATACCTGGTTGGACTTCTTCTTGTTGAAAATCTCTATTTACATCATCATCGTTTCTTTCTTCAATATTTTCACGTTCTTTTTTCTTTCTCCAATAATGCTCTTTCCTGTGTTCATTATGACGAGTTTCATCTTGAGTGTGATCAAATTTTCTCTTGTGCACAATTTTGTTTCCCATGAGTGTAGTTATCTGTAAAAGTTAAATAAAAAAAATCAACATTTTAGAATAGCCTAAAAAAAACTTCATTCTCACAAAAATTATTAAAAGATAATTTATCAATAATTTTATGTTCAACATTGCCTTCACCTTGAAAAAATATTCAACAATGCCTTCAATATATATATATATATATATATATATATATATATATATATATATATATATATATATATATGTTGCATTCAAAATATCAACCACCTTGTTCAAAACAACGAAAAAAGGAAAAAAAAAATTATTCAAAGTTTTTCTTAGGGGATCCACATATGCAAAACCATGAAATGAGAGTGAGAATAATTATTCATTCATTCATCATAAACAAAGCAACTGCAATAAATAATACAACCATTCTACACAAAGACACCATATTTTACTGTGGTTCACCCCCATGGGCTATGTCCACAAAAATCTAACATTCTTCACTCTTTTATTAGTCTTCATCAAAATATTGCACTATGTGCATTACATCATAAGTGAATATTAAATGCACATGTATATGTGAGCTAACTAGTGTCTCACCAAGCTTTACAACTTGCAACCTAACCCTCAATTAGAATCCATAAATCTTTCTTCAAAATTGACTTAGTATTAGCTCCACAACTCTTAACCAAAACTAACCACTCAAAACTCAACCAAGAGTAACTCTCATGACATGATCTCCTTAGATATTACAACACATATTTATACTAAAAAAGTGGGTTAAACCCATTACAATCAATGACCAAAACCCTAACCCTAAGTGGATTAGGTTTGTCCACATTCTAACTTCTTGTGCATGTGGTTGATCTGCTTCCTCCTTCCTTCCTTTGACTCTTCTGCTTCCTCGCACTAATTTTCTTTGTTCTCTAGTGCACGCTCCTTTTTTAGTCCCTTTTCTAACTATCTTCAATTACTACGCATTCCCCCAAAATGGATTGCACCAAAAAATACACTGAAAGTTGGAGTGAACTATAGATTTGGTATGGAATCAGAGTCATGACAATCGTAGATTTGTCATGGAATCCACTAATCTTCAACAAGTGCCAAATGAGATAGGAAGTAATTGTTGGGTGATTGAGGCACCGACAAGGTCAAAACCATTGATCCCAGTACCTAAGGACCATTGGATCCCTATGAATGCTACGTTGGAACGATACCATTAGAGAGAAGGTTGAACTTAGTGGTTGGGTGTTTCGATGTGGATGTGTATGAGTAAATTTTGACTGTTTATCTGGTGGTGTAAAGAACTCTTGATTGTTCGATTTATGATAGAAATCCTCGGTCCTTATAGTAAATCCCTTGGAATGATCTCTCTATGAAAAAATGAGAGTTAGTATGGCAAGAACTACGATAAGAGAAGTCCTCACCTAATCATTGATGAACCAAAATACTCACCCTAAGTGTTGAAGAGAGGAAAAATTGAACATCCCACTAGCCTAAGTGAGATTAAGGGGGTTGAGTGTGTTGCAATGGGAATTTCCAAGGTTTTTTGGGAGGGAAAATGGTCATAAATGATGAGAAAATAGGCTAATTTAAAGTCTCATCATACCCCAACTTAAAATTTTGCACCACCCAGATGCAACAAAAAGAAAGAAAGGAAAGGGTAGGATTATTGAGTATCATCTCTTGACTCTCCCCCTCCCCCCTGATGTTGAATTTTTTCTTTTATTAGTTGTGATAGAATATTAATGTGGTTACTTAGCTATGGTTTATTTTTGGAGGTTTTCCCCTATTTCCTCTTCTTTTATTCCCTTCTTTCTTTGATGTATAAATCTGAATTTGAGATGAGTTGTTCAATTATACTTATCCGAATTATGAGAGTTACTAATTACCCTTATTGCGTTATAATAATATTAGTAAACCTATGTTATATTAGGAATTCCTCTCTAAATTCATAAAAAACATAGTGGGTCACTCCCTCTTTTTGGTGATAGCCTAATAATTTGATAAGTTCTTTCCACCTTATCCTTTCAATAGTAGAATTAGGTTCTCTATACCATTAACAATAGGGAATATGGTGCAACACAAGTGGGAACCTTAACATTAACCTTATCCAACAACATGTAAACCTTCAAAGACCTTCAATATATAATTTAGCTATAAAGAGTGTTATTCTGATCCCTCAAAAAAAGTGGGGCTCGCTTCCCTATAGACTTTCAGGGAGTTTCATCCATTTCATTTCTACATTCTACAATGAATCGTCCTTGGAGATATTGATCAATTTTCTACAAAGTGTAGCTTCTTCCAATTACCTCTTCTCCAACATTTGAAATGCAACTAGGTCTATGATTCATACATGGTTCCTCCATACATCATTTGTGTTGACACTTTCTCCTCTTATTCTCAATTCAACTCCCATATCAATAGCTTTTTACTTTTCCATGGTTTAAAATCTATTTTTCTCTTTCTACAACCAAGATATTAAATCCCCAAGTTGTATGTCTCCAACATAAGGGTTTGGGGGTCACCTCATCATTTGAAGTAGCACAGAATTATGTAGATAGAGTTCAGATGACATATTTTTCCTATATAGAAGGTTGTTAGAATAGAGTTCAAAAAATTTCCAATGGTTATATATCTCCACATTCTATTGGAAAACACAACACTCAATCTAAAATTTGTACCATTGTTATTTTAGGTACAATTTATATACTCTTGAAAGTGGTTTCCAAGCTAACATTTCATAGACATATTATCAATTTTCTCACACATGACTATTGACCTTTTTACCTTCGCAACCATGTATATTCAATATCTTCTATTCACTTAATATTTTAAAAAGGAAAGAGATTTTTTTTTCATCTAGTGATTATGATTACTCGCTGGTTCTCTTGGATAGAAATGATTCCCTCTCCTCGTTCCTTAAATTCTAATTTACACTTAGTTTATTCAAACCTATAAGTATTCAACTACTTCATTAAATCTTCAATATTGGTAGTTAGATAAGTTTTTGAAATCCTATCCTTCAACTTGCTTGAACGCAACCTTATCATTCACACAAGTTGAACCCACATAGTAGTGTGAACCTTTCCATCTTCTTTCTATTTTGTTATAGCATTATTTGGTCACTAATGACCATGGATGCCTTGTTGCCCAAGGTATTACCCATTACCTATATTTTTTCCACATGAAACATATTCTAAATTGATTATTTTGCATCATACCATTGTTCTTCCTTTGAGTAATGACTGCGTACCTATGTGTTTCCTTCAAGAGAGGTGCATGTGTATTCCAAGAATTGAAAAAAATAATAAATGTGCATTAATTGTGTTCTTCTAAGTGGGTTTTATAATATCCATACACTTGTATAGCCATAATTCCCATTGAAAATGAACTTAACCAACTTATGATAGTATAAATTGGGTACAAATGTTGGAGAAGGGGCATTTACCATTCTAGTACCCTTATGTTGGAGCATTGTCTTGAGAATTTATCCCTAGATTTTTATGACCAGTCCCTTCTACTGAAACCTTTGTTTCTAGAATTGACCCTCCTTCTTAGATTTGGGATCTAAATCCTTGTTGTTTTTTCCATCCACATTTTGGTAAGGAGTTTGAAGCATAGTTTAAGTTTATAATTGGTCCAGGTAGGACGAACCTAGACTTTGGTGATGAACGTATTGACAATATATCATGTATTATTTTGTAATTGTTGTTTTCACATTTTTCTTAATATTTGGAGATCCATGTTATCCCCCCCACCCAATTTATGTTTAAAGTTACTTTATTATTTTTGGTTATTAATATCTCTATCTATTTCTTTGGATGACTCAGGTTCATATCTGAACAAGTTTCCAACAAAACCCTCTAAAACTATTGACCCTTTCGGTAAACCATAAGGCAACACATCACACAGGATGTACTGCGCAGTCTCACCTGAGATAGTTCTATGGGTGACTGCAATGTTCAAATGCTTGCAGTCTAGGAAAGAGTGGGGATCTAGGATTGTATTTTATATTTTTCATGCCTTACATTGGTTATTGAATCTATTATTCTTAAGATCCATTCATATGTTAAGCCTATGCATGCATTCTAAGAGATCTAACAAAATTATTCATTCATCCATTCATAATCGAACTACTAACATAAGGTAAATATGGAATAAACAACACACATCACACAAGTTTTACCATGGTTCACCCCCTCCTGGGATACGTCCACACAGATCTATCTTATTATGCTCTTTTATTTAGATTTGCTGCAAAATATGGCATTGCGCGCACCACATCTCCCATCATACAATCATGAAAAAGGTTCTACAACCTCTCTGAGGTGTACTAGATCACACCAGGATCCTTAGCCTATGATCTAACACTCAATATCTAATTACTTGACTCTCTTACAACTCAACATCTTACAAATAATTCCTCATATCTACAACAATTGAACTGAATTAGTATAGAACCAACAACAATGAGCAATACTATCTAATTGAATAACACCTCGAGATAGACCTCATAGGTTCTTATTTATACTATTTTACAAGCTCCTTAACCATTACAATCTTTTGCCAAAACCCTAACCCTAACATGGTAAGGTTTTCTTGTCTGTGTGCCTTGCATTCTTTCCTCCTTTGCATGCAGCTTTTCCTCGCACGTGTTTCTTTTCCTTCTAGTTGTTCTTGTCCAAAATTAGGCCTTAACTTACCAAAATTGGGTATTTCCTCCAAATAGGCCTATGCCCAAAAATCCCCCAACACTGACATGTGGCTCTTCCCGATCCACTTAGTTACTGTGCATTCCTTCTATTGTTGTTTCCAAAATTTGGAACTTCTTTGCTAGTTCCCTTCCTCTCGTCTTGACCTGCGCAACTTTTCCTTTCAATGCCTCTATTGACTATGTTGTGATCTCCTCATGGATCAATGCTACTCTCTTTGTGTGTTCCTGCACCATGCTCTTCTCCTCCTCCTCCAGTTGTGTGATCATCTGTGTTGCTTGTTCTTGGACTAGTGATTCCACTTCCACTTGTCTCTCTTGTTTCTACATCTATGCGGATTTTAACTCCGCCTGCAGCTTCTTTAAATCCTGATTGCCTTTAAAGAGATCCATAATTATCATTGTCTTATGCCTTTGTATGATATCCTATATGGCCATGCTGAGTATTTCCTCCTCCATGTTGCATTGCTCGACTTTCTCATCCTCTTCTAGGATTGTCCACAATTAGGTGAATCTCTTGAATAACTATCTTGTTGTGCTTGGATGTTTCACCAATTCTGCTATGTGGAGTGCATCTTCTTGCTTCCTCTGCTCTCAGACCTCGTAAGGATTCATAGGGGTCAGTTTTTCCTTTATATCCTCAATCTCTTGCCAATACTGATTGATGGTTTGTGCAATGAGATTGAGCTTCTTTTCTCTGCGCTTCTTTTCTCTGCTTGTGTGTTGTCAGGGATGTGATTATGCACCATTGTTAGTCCCTATTCCATTTTGTTTACATGTTATTTTTCCTACTTGGTTTGGAGCTTGACCTACTCGAATACCAGTTCTAAGGATTCCTTGACATTCTTTCCTCCTACAATACTCCCACATATATTCTTCCACGCGATTACACCTCCTGCGTGACACTGACTTGAAGCTTGTACAGTGCCTTAGTTGGTATTCTTGCCAATACCAACTCTACCTGCGTCATATCCTTCAGTGGTGTTTGGGATACGAATTCATCCATATTCAACTCGTTGGGTGTGACTTGGAAGTTCGGTCTCTCCTGCGCTATGGCTTGGATGGTGTCTTGTTCACTCGACGCGGTCCTTTCCTCTACTTTTGTTGTTTTGGGGAAGGGCTATGTTCCCCTTTCAGAACTTTGTGTTGCTATTATATGCTCAAGGGCCTACCTTATGTCTATTGGATCATCTTTGAATCTACCTCTTTGGTGTTGGGCTTCTTTGAACTCCTCAGTTGTGTGGTCCTGTAAATTTTTTTCTAGGAGGTCAGCGTATTCCTTATTGATTGTGTACTCTGGAAACTGCTTGTGCATCTTGGCCTTCTTGCGCACCCCCCTTGTGTGTATAATTGGCTACTTGGGTGGCCCTTTTTCTTGTGGGGTGTATTTTGAGGGGGTTTCTTTCATTTTTGTGTCCCCCACTCCTTGTTCCTCTTGTGTTGGGGAAGTGTCATTTTTTCCTGCCTGCACATCCTTCTTTGGTGCACTCCCCTTCTTCTGCTACACTGAATTCTGAGTGGGCTTTGAATTTTTAGGATGCTACCTCCTACAGGTGTCTTATATGCCCTTGATTCTACCTCCTTTCTCATAGGCATTTCCCTAGGAATGACTAGGACCTTCCAGTCATCTTTCCAATCCCTCATTTCCATTTCTACATCTTCGCCACTGATGCAATATCAAAGTTGCAACCATTTCTTTTGTGGGTCCCTGCGCACTTGGAACCACATGTTGTGGCACATGGATCTAAAATTTGCAATACTGTGGTATTTCATGACAACCTCCAAAGTAATCCTCCATGTGTTTTTTATGCTTTACTGGATGATGTTGAAGTACCCCGAAAAAGTACCTTCGTTGCCACTTATTCTTTTGGGGTCCAAAGTGCTCCCCATTTAGGTGTACCACGTTGCACGACAATGAACTATTATGTCGCAGAAGTAATAATATGGTGACTCCCACCACCTAATTAGTGCTATCAAAATTATTAACCAAGAATAATGAAATTATGTCCCCAAGTCCTATGCATCTTTGCAGTCGTCGAGGAACAGGTTCAATAGGTAGTGGGCCCAACTGAGCATGGTGCATGTTGGACCTTGACCAAGTTTTGGGAGATCCTTGGTCAAGTTTGACCTATTTTGGGAATTCGAAAGCCTGTCGAAGAAGGAGCGCAAGACAAATCAGACATCGCAGGATCTAGATCCCTTTTTGGTATTTTTTGGGATTTGGGAATATGTAACGGGAATGGGATGTTGAGCCATGGGTTTACGCATGTTTAGGCCTATTTTGTATGCATAAATAGAAGTCCAGGCAATGTAAGAAGTAGTGCGCAAGTGTTTTTCAAGTTGGCTAAGTGCTAAGAGTTGGATCTATGTGATCAAGAAGTGTAAGGCTTCGTACATACTGTGTGAGACTTGCAGAGCTAAGTGAAAATCATTGTAAGAGACTATGGAGGGATTTGTGTTGTAATGAAAGGAAGGAGGATATAGCGAGCTGTGAAGATCTCCTGTCCTATGTGGAGTAATTTTTTTATGGCTCTGTGCATGTAGATGACTGATTCAAGCTAATAAAGAAGAAGAGTTGGTGGACGTAGCCCCAAGGTGGGGGTGAACCACATAAATACTATGTTATTCTGCTCTGTGTGATGTTCTGATGTGTTTATGTCTTTACTTGCTAAGTTCTTTGGTATATATAGATAGATTTGTTTATTATTTGTGCTTATGATGAATCTGGATGCTAGATCTGACATCTGTGAACTTTCTTAGTGCTTGAGTCTACTAGATATGATCTAATTTTGTGTGCTAAGTGCTTATATACATTAGATTTGGGTGAATATTGTGATGCTCTATTTTATCTGCGAAGTAGATATTGGTTAAATATTGATGAAATCACGGTGCTAAATACTCTATTAAGTACTATAATCACATATTTGTGTCCCAACTAAGGTTGTAGACACCTAAGTCCTGTAACCACCCCTACCTCTACCTCGGGTGAGACTTCATCTGCTTCGCAAGTGTTTTCGAAAGGTACGGTAATTAGGTTTTTGTTGGTGCATTGTTGTAGCGTGGAAACATAGGTCTGCCCCTATGCCAACAAATGGTTCTGTTTCTGGGATCTGAAACTGTGATTGATGGGAACTGAGGAAGAAGAATCTTTGTGCAAATATCCGACCTGAAACTGTGATTGCTGGGAACTGAGGATGAAGAAGGTTTGTTCAAAGATCTGACCTGAAATTGTGAAAGCTCTATGCGTAGATCTGTTTCTCTAGTGCACAGTACTCTACTTAGTTTTACAAGCTTTGTGCTAAGGAAAAGAAGTCCAACCTGAAGAAAAGAGGTAAGATCTAAATGCTTTGTGCTTTGAGAAAGGTAAAAGTGATAAGAGTTTCTTAAAAATGTAAGATCTGAAAGCTCTATGCTCTGATAAAGGTAAGAATAGTGGAAAGTTATAGATCTAAAGGCTTTTTGCTTTGTAGAAGTAAGATTAGTGTAAATTTTTGTTTCAAAAGTATGGATCTAGGTATGTTTGATAGATTCTATCCTAGCTTGAAAACTAGGGTATTCATAGATGAAAGAAGATTTTATATGAATAGATCTGATAAGACTAGTGAAAAATGTTGGGAACCAAATAGCAATATAGCATAGAAAAACCTTATAAAAAGTACTCAACGCCTTGAAAAAGAGATAATTTAAGATAATAAGCCTCTTCGAGGGGGCAACCTCCTTTTACCCCACTTAAATGTCCAAGTACAAGATGATTCAAAATGAAAATGTCTCCTTGGTATATATAGGAGACTAGGAGGTATAATTACAACTAATGGACTAAAGCCGACATAAATAAAATAACGTTACTAATCTAAATTACAACTAATGGCCTAGAGCTGACATAAATAAAATAACATTACTAATCTAATATGCCCCAATTAAGGGGTAATGAGCCAATATTAGGGCTTAACATGCCCCTCCCCTTGAGACAAGTGTTGTCTACAACGCTTGAGTAACTCTGGATGCTTCTGTATAAA
>ML809610.1:146795-169061 GCA_009831015.1 Picea engelmannii | reverse complement strand
ACCTTCCTTGTGTCCACATCATGAATTTCATGGGATGCATTTTCACTTTCAGGTGTCTTCTCTATTATGAAATTCTTCAATATTTCCATGATCTCCCCTTTTAAACCCTCCATCATCTCTTGTAGTTCATCTTTTGTAACTATATTCTTTTGTAAATAATTTATGTCCCTACACATTTCTTCACCTTCATCAAGAGTCCAATTAGGATTTTTTGGAGGCTTAGTTGGTGTAGAAGTTCCCTTTTTGGGTGGCATGTTGTCCAAGTGTCACTTTTGAACCTTGATTTTGAGGTGGTTCTGCTAGACAATATTTCTTCTGTAGTATCTCCCATGCTTCGACCCTTATGGGTATGAAACTTTATTTTATGTAGTTCTCTAATATTTCTTCTCTGCAATGCCACAGGTCTGATCAAAATTGGATGTTCCAAGTGGAATTTATGGTAACTTCCCCACAACTTGTCGATTTTTGGCCTTTCCAAGAGGTCTCACTTGTATAGCATGCTACGCACAAAATAATTGATATAAAATTCTGAAACTCACACCAAAAATACTATAGACTGTCCACAATTCAATGTAACTAGTCCCACTCAATTTGGATACTCTAGGAAGACGTTATGATTTTTTTTACCCAGAACACCTTCTTGAGACTAGTCAATAGGACTAGTCAAATACCCTATCTTGCACATGGTTTATATGAAAATTTAAGATGACCCAGAAGATGAAATTTTTACCACAGATAAATTACTAATTTATGTAAATGGCCTCCAGATTTCAGGGTCTGAAACATTACAGAAAAATGTTTATAGAGAAAATTCCACAATGACTCATTTCAGAATGATTCAAGAACCCTATCGTGTGTAGGTTGTATCTCCGAAAGTATAAGGCCTCGGGAGATTAATTTTGAACCCAACATACCTTGGTCCATATTATAAATATCCTCCAAGCCGTTCCTTCTGAAACATTGTAGAAAAAAAGTTATAGCGAAAATTCCATGGTGTCTCAGATGTAGCAGCGAAACCCCAAGACCTTGAGCTCTAATACCATATGTTAGGAACCAAATAGCAATATAGCATAGAAAAACCTCATAAAAGTACTCAATGCCTTGAAAAAGAGATAATTTCAGATAATAAGCCTCTTCGAGGGGGAAACCTCCTTTTACCCCACTTAAATGTTCAAGTACAAGATGATTCAAAATAAAATGTCTCCTTGGTATATATAGGAGACTAGGAGGTATAATTACAACTAATGGCCTAAAGCCAACATAAATAAAATAAAGTTACTAATCTAAATTACAACTAATGGCCTGGAGCCGACATAAATAAAATAACATTACTAATCTAATATGCCCCAATTAAGGGGTAATGAGCCAATATTAGGGCTTAACAAAAAATATCTCATACCTATGCATAGAAAGAATGTTTGGACTAATAAGTGTATGCAGGATCCTAGAAAGAAATGTTTGTAGGTTAGCTACCATGATCCTAGTGCGTATTACAGGAAAGGTTGGGGATCATTTAAAAGAAAGAGAGGATTAACCCTCTATTACAGTTGCAAAAGACCGGGACATCTTGCTAAGGAATGCCCTGGGAGAAGACCCAATTGTCTTTTTTGTAAAGCTATGGACCATGAAGTACTGGATTGTCCTAGAATGATTGTTAAGCTTGATGGAATGAACATGAGACAAGAAAACCCTAAGGCAGATCCAGAAACTAAGATTATGACAGAATCCCAGAAAGAATGAGAGAAAGTATTGCTACAAATGAAAGAAACCTTGAATGACCACCGACATGTCATATTATCAGAGATATTCAAAGAAAACGAATGACATGAAGTGATAATAGGATATTTCGACATTGACTGTGTTCTAGATGAGGAAACACTGGTGAATATCATGACAGAGAGAACTTGGGAAGCTATAAGGAGGCTTGCTATGATTCCTTCACTATGAGGAATAGGACTATTCAAAGGAAAGTTGATAAACCTATGTGGAAAGCTCACCCAGATACCTATGAATGTCAATGGAAATTTGACAGAGGAAGATTTTGAGATCATTAAATTTATTGAGGATAGTGCCCCATTTACCATGATACTAGGAAAACCTTGGATTGAAATAGATCAAGCCATAAGGAAGAAGAAGAAGAAGTTTTAGAACAACAAAAGCAAGAGTTAAAAGAATTCATGACTAGAAGGATTGCACACTTGATTGAAGAACAAAAGAACATATCAAAGATATTTAACACTAGAAACCCAGATGTTGAGGTTGAAAGACCACTAGAAGAACCACTGAAGATTGAAGTACCTATTCCAAATAAAGAAGAAGGATTACCCTTGAATCTTAGGAAATAATCTCAACAGCACAAAGTAACTATGCTAAAAGAAACTAAGGATCAGAATGGAGAAAGGCATACTGAGATGAATCTCACTGGGAAGAAGACTAGAAAGATAAGTAAAAAGAAATCTAAGATCGACAAGTTGTAGAAGACTCTAGAGGGAACCTCGTAGAAGGAAAATTTTCAAAATTGGAGCTTCGTCGGGATATCAGAACATCGACGCATGGAACTTTGCCATGATGAAGCAATATAGTCGTTGGGGACATTATAACCATTAGACCAATGCTCCAAATGGGAAAAAATACATTTATGGACAGACAACTGGCCATCTGACCGTTGGGACCATGCCATAATGGACAAAACAGAGTTAATGAAGGCTTCATACCCATTGAAAGTGACCCATTGCCGAGTTAACTATTTATCCCATCGCGCCACGCACCGAGAACACTTTTTCCAACTGAGAATTTGATCCTGCAAACTAAGTTGATTTTATACAATGATCATCAAACTCTTGTTGTCTATTCTATTATTGTGTCTAAGTTACTCCCTGAACCCGAGATTGTTAACCCCAAGTGTGTATGTCGGACGAGTTGAGCACTGTAGAGAAATATGTTGAAAAAGTTCGGATTGACCTCATGACTGAAAGAGTCATGTCGATGTCTATAGGTGTACAAGCATCGTCGATGAGAGGACTGGAAACCTCTTCGTCCACTACTCACGGAGCTGGACCATCCCGACCATCCGATGAAAATTGAACCAAGCACAGGGATGATCTAGCGAATGTCAAATTTATTTTGACCATATTACCTGCCTATATACCACCTCTGAGCGGAGTAGTAAATCGAGATAGCGTGCCTAGAGATTTTGAATACACCTTGGTCACTGCGTACCCCCCGAAGGGGATATGTGCAGTTTGAGCAGACCAAGATAAGATTGCGGTGTTGAAGTTTAGAGACTTCAACCTCAGAGATCGCAAAGTTTACAACATGCTCGCCCCACATAAGTACCTGACCCAGACTAAGGGGAAGAATTTAAAGATAATCCCCCAGTTCTGGATTATGAACCTTGCGCAGTCCACCCTGCTCAATGTCATGAAGATTCCCCACTTCGGACAACAACAGAAGGTAAATGTATGTGTCAAGTTGTTTCTATCTTGTTACCATGGTAGCTATTTGTGGCTTAACCTCCATATAATAGGTGACCCGACGCTGATCAATCAGATCATGGGGTTGAGTATGCAAGGACCCAATCCACAAGAGTTTTACCTCGAAAAATCCATGGATCTCACTCTAGCACAATAGATTAAGGACACTTATGGAAATGTCGAGAAGGGAACGTGAGGCTACAAAGTATCTTCTATCCAGAGTGGCCCAGTGTGCCTCTCTTTTCATTTGATTGCAGGGAATTTAGTCTGAAATAACTGACCCACCCAAGTCATCGATTTTGTATTCAACCTCACAGGGAAGTGTGTAGAAGGCCTTCAGATGAATTGGGCGAAGTACCTGGTGAAACAGATGGAACTCGACTGCAAGGAAGCACAGGATCAAGGATATGAATTTCATTTCAGTTGGCTCTTGATCCTTATAGATTTTATTTCTTGGGAGTTGCTGAAAGGTGCGACCTTCCCTGACATCGAGCCTTTTGAACCACTAGCCACAAAGTTCAATACACTATGGTATTCAAGGGATATGAATAAACAGTGGCAGTCAAATATTGTTTTCCATACATACTACAATCAGTTGAAGGTATCCATATAGTCCGAGCCTCACATGACTCCAAACACTCTACACTAGTTCAGACCTCTAATGAAGTTTAACACAGATCGACATTTTACTTACATCATAGCATGCGCTGACGAACAAAAAAACAGCTTCAGTCCTACTACAAGATGACGGAGGAGCACTTGGAGGAGATCACCAAGGACTGGTCAACATATCTCCTTATTCCAGCATCCCTTGCAGAGATATCCGACATTGACAGCCCAAAAACTGCGCAGGATACACCCATACCTAGCAGGGCAAAGAAGACTGAAGAAGTCCAAAGAGTAGATAGCACATTTGAGAAGACTGCCTCCATATCACTAGAGCAAGGAGGTGATGGTGAAGATTTAGGTGACAAAGAAGTTGAATGGAAGCAAGGATACGAGGTTGATCCCCTGAAGAAGAGGAAAGGTTTTCCTCTGAAACCTTCCTCCCAGAAGAAAGCAAAGGCCACCATGACCAAGATGCAGACCGTCCTCACCTATAACAACTTCGAATTCCTCATAGCAACCCTAGAAGATGATTCGCTAGAAATAACAAAGAAACAAGAAGAAAAACAAGAGGAGATGTATGATCGAATTGAGACTGAACTCCAATGGGTACAACAGGCCCTACAGTCCATCCGCGTAGTCTCCACTACACCAGGAGAACCGGAATTAGGAGATGAACTAGCTCAACTCCACCACTTATCTGATACATTCGAAGCTCACCTTCAACGAGAACATGAAGAAACAAAGAAATCCACCCAGGCTTTGACATAATTACAAGGGGTACTAGTAGAGCAATGCAGTGTTGTAGAACGGGAAAATCTTTCTCTCCAAGAAAAGTTTGATGAAGAAAAAACACAACTATAGCAAGAAAAGGAACAGTTGTTCGCGGATCAACTCGAATTAAAGAAAATGGTCAAGGAAACTTGAATAAGGCCTAAGATTGAGTTCCAAAACAAGTAGTACAACTTGAATAAGTGATCCAGCAGCTACAGCAATGCATCGTAGACTTGGAACTATGTGCAATAACCGAGACCCCAGAAGATGTAAGAGACCAAAGAGAAGAAACCGCCAAGAGCGCAGTTGAAAGTCTAAAGGATCTTACCCTGGAATGTAAGAAACTCACTGATCACAGTGCCCAGACCTATGAAAAACTCACAGAGAACCCTGAATTGAAAGCCCTAGATTTGTAGCTCTAAGAGGTGAAGTATCAAGCTAAAAATGTATAGGCGTAGCTGAATCCCCTGTCAGTTGTGGAAAGAATGAAGCACTCCCAAGAGCAACACACTGCCCAGTAGGATATCCACACTATCCAGAGCAAAGTTATGGAAGTAACTCAGAGGCTCCAACCCAGGAAGGATAAGGCCTATCAATTGTTTACAGAGGTAGAAGGCCAAGGAACAGAGCTAGAGCAGGTTGTCACTACAGTTGAACAATGTCTAGAGGGAATGATCAAGGATGCAGTCATCCAGGAGTTCATAGAACATGAAGTTGTGGCACAAAGACAAGTTGAAGCAGCTTGAGCCAAGCTCAAGGCATTCAAAGCAGAACTAGCCAGACCAAAGTGAATCGGGACGAGTCACAAGTGAGTGTTGGGGGCTTGTTGGCCCTTAACCAAGTTTTGGGAGATCCTTGGTCAATTTTAACCTATTTTGGGACTTCACCAGCCTGTCGAAGATGGAGTGTAAGATGAAACAGAGATCAAGGGATCTCAGCTCCTTTTTGTGTCCTTTTTGGGATTTGGGAATATGTAATGTGAATGGGATGTTGGCCCATGGGTTTACCCATGTTTAGGCCTATTTTGTATGTATAAATAAAAGGCTATGTAATGTAAGAAGTGGTGCACAAGTGTTGTGCAAGTTGGATAAGTGATAAGAGTTGGATCTGTGTGATCAAGATGTGTAAGGCTTCATGCATACTATGTAAGACTTGCAGAGCTAAGTGAACATCATTGTAAGAGACTATGGAGAGATTTGTATTGTAACGCAAGGAAGGAGGATCTAACGAGCTTCACAAATCTTCTGTCCTATGTGGAGTAAGGTTTTTATGGCTCTATGCATGTAGATGACTGATTGAAGATAATAAATAAGAAGAGTTCATGGATTTAACCCTAGGGTGGGAGTGAACCACGTAAATACTGTGTTATTATGATATGTGTGATGTTCTGATGTGTTTATGTCTTTACTTGCTAAGTGGTTTGGTATAGATAGATAGATTTGTTTATGCTTTGTGCTTATGATGAATATGGATGCTAGATTTGACATCTGTGAACTTTCTTAGTGCTTGAGTCTGCTAGATCTGATCTAATTATGTGTGCTAAGTGCTTATATACATTAGATCTGGGTGAATGTTGTGATGCTCTGTTTTATCTTCGAAGTAGATATTGGTTAAATATTGATGAGATGACGGTGCTAAATACTCTATTAAGTATTATAATCACATATATGTGTCCCATATAAGGTTGCAAACCCCTAAGTCCTGCAACCACCCCTGCCTCTACCTTGGGTGAGACTTCATTTGCTTCACAGGTGTTGCCGAAAGGGCCGGTAGTTAGGGTTTTGTTGGTGCGTTGTTGTAGCGTTGAACCCTAGGTCTACCCCTATGCCAACAGTGCCATTGGCGCAATGGGATACAACTACAAAAAAACCCTGGTGGGACTTCCTCGTTGTGGAAATTTCTTAACATTTTGCAGGACATATGATTTGTGGCCAATCTTGTGGTTGTGTCGCTAATTCTTTTTATTATTATACCGTACGAGCCCCTCTTTGTGTCATATGTTTTCTTCATCTCCTCGAAAAGAGATTTCTCCTTTGTCTTTTCATCTAAGTATTGTGCAAGACTCTCGCCCATGGATGAAAGACCTTTGATGAATGAAATCAACTCGATGTTGATTGAGACAAGTTCCTCTAGTCGTAAGAAGTCTCCATGGAGGACCTCCATTAACTGCTTCATGCAATTATCTACCTCCTCCCCCTTGCCAAAATGGGGAATTTCCACCAAGTTGAGGATACATGTGTTGGCCAGGCTGGTTGCCCATGATTTTGGTTGCAGTATAGGGTCACCAAAGGGTCATGTGTCTATGTTGTCCATGTAGATTTGCTACACAAATTCTTGGAATTTTATAGAGTTGACCACATCATGGTCTGAGTACCTAAGTCTTTCAATGCAACCCAAAAGTGTAGTCTGCACTCCCTCTGGAGTGCGTGATAGTACGATTGTTGCATTGAGATTCTTGTGTGGGGACTGCTCCATGGGTTGTTTTCCCTTTCTTCTTACCGATGTGCTAGAGGTCCCAACCTCCACTTGTCTATCCTTTGCACCCGAATCTAGATGCCCGGTTATGTATTCTACAAACATTTCCTACTTCTGCATAGACTCTACTTTAGGTTGTGATCTCGGTGCCACAACCTCTATTTGCTCATTGGCATCCCCATTTTTTATTTGCGCTACTTCAGCCCTCACAGGTTGTTGTCAGTTGCCTGTGTCAGTTGTTTGGCAGACCTGCGCACTATCGTCTGAATCAATTTCCATGCTAGCTATTGTTGGGGCTTGTGCCTCTTCCTCGACCAGTGTGGGACTCACTGGCTCAACCTATGGGGAGGAAATCATGTCCACATCTAATATTCCCTCTCTTTGAGACATCTCTTGCTCGACCTCTATTGTTTCATGTGGTACCCTAATGTAGCTTCGGGTTTTTCTTGGCACACCAATATTCAGTGGTGCCATAATGGGTACTAGTTTCGTTTTCTGAATCAAGTTAGATTGGTTTGCACTATGAACTTTAGCTGTTTTCATGTGTTCTCTGTAGCTCTGTGAGTTCACAATTTCACTATAAGTGTTATGTTTCCCACATTTCCCCTTTATATAGAAGGTTCAATAAATGTCGTGAATAATCTCGGAGAGGCTTCCCTAGCTGCGATTAATGAAATGAATCTTTTCAAGTACGTTTCATTTAATTTCATAAATTCTACCAATTGGCGCCTTTTTTCCATAATCGTCATTTTTTTCTTTTCCAACCGTTGGTCCCTTTTTCAGTGCGCTGAACTTTTTAAGTGTGTCGTGCATTTTTGCTGTAATTTTTCTTCACTGCGTAATGTTTTTCTTCCTATCACCCATATGTTGCGCACATAAAATTTTATTTTCATCGCATTGAGTCCACTTTCTCGGCGCACTGTAGTTCCCAGTATTTTTGTAATTTTTGTATTTTCTATTTTTTTATTTCTTTTTCCCTCTTTTTATCTCATTTATTTATTTTTCTCATTTATTTGTCCTAGTCTCTACTATAGTACACTATATACATGTTTTTCTTACTGCATTGTAACTTTTAAGAATTAGGAGGTCGATTGTCCCTATATAGTTTCAGTCAACTCCCGTTGATCATTCCTTTCAGTTATGCACCTACCAAATCCTTTAGTTGTACATATCCCCCATCTGTGATAGTCTTTACCTCATATGGCCCTAGCCAATGCATTCTAAATTTGCCAGGATGTTGAAAAAATTTACTGTCATAGAGCAAGACTAGGTCTCATTCCTTGAAACTCTCCCTCTTGATATGTTTTCCATGCTAAGATTTTTCTCTTTCTTTTTGTACTTCTTGATGAAAACCTATCAGAATCCTATCCTCTTCCATATCCATTAGTTGATTTAACCTCTCCTTTACTGCACCTCTTTCTGTCATGTTGGTAATTATTTCTATGCGCAGAGTGGGTGCTAGAAATTATATTGGTACTACTACTTCCTGCCCATACACCAATATGAATAGTGTTTTCCTTGTCAACTTCTTACATTTAGTCACGTATGCCCATAATATTGTTGGTATTTTCAAATCCCAATTGTCCCTATTGACATTGCAGATCTTTTTCAAAGAATTCACCAAGATCTTATTGAAGGCTTCTACTATTCCATTTTCTTGAGGATGGTATGATGTACTCTTCCGGTGATAGAATTCAAATTCCTCAGTCATAGCCCTAATAGTATTGTTTATAAAGTGAGTACCTTGGTCACTCATCAAAATTATTGGACAACCAAACCTAGTGATCACCTGCTCAAAGAAGAAGTGTGATGTTGTTTATGCACTGCATTCTTTGATTGGTGCCTCTTATGCCCATATTGTTAAGTATTATTTCACAGTAATGATATATATAGCTACTGACCTTTTTGTTGGTGCATTTATTGGTCCCACAAAATCTATTTCCCATTTTTCAAATACCTACAAAGTTACCTTTGGTCTTAGGGGAATCTCATCCCTTCTGTTTGGTTTCCCACCCTTTGACAGACATCAAATGTCTAGAAATATTCCTTAGCATCTCTATGAATTGTTGGCCACCATAATCTTGTGTGCAATACCTTCTGCGCAATATCTTTTCCTGCATATTGTCCTCCAACTATTCCCTTATGAGATTTTGTAAAACTTCTAGGCCTTTCATGTTCGAGTACTCACCTTCTCAAAACGTTGTCTATGCCTATTTTATATAAGTTTCCTGCAATCATTTGATAGTCTATAGCTCTAACTACCATATTGTTCTTCTGCATAGTGTTAAACGTGTGTGGCGCAATTCTTGTACTCAAATATTCAATAATATCAACAAAATATTCATCAGCTACTTGGACTGAAAATAACTGCACATCATCGAAGTTGTCTTCCAAATTGGTAGGTTCTTCTCCATTAGTTACCCTTGACATGTGATCTGGTCCTGCATTTAACTTTCCTAGTTTGACTATCAGTTCAAAGTCAAATTCTTGGAATAACAACAACCATCTACAGATCCTCCCCCCCAACACTGGTTTGCTGACTAAATATTTTAGGGAAGAATGATCTGTGAACATTTTAAAGTGCTTACCCAATAAGTAGTTATTGAACTTTTGAAGTGCATAGACCATGGACAATCCTTCTCTTTCTGTGGTATTATAGTTCTTCTATGATTTTGACAGTTTTTTTCTTGAAAATTCTATAGGATGGTCCAAATCCCCTAATCATGGTTTCACTAGAATTGCTCCAAGTGTTATGGTTGATGCATCTACATGCACATGAAATGTATTTTCCCAATTTGGGAATACTAGCATAAGTGTTGTGACCATATTTGCTTTTAAGGTGTCCAACCCTTGTTGAAATTCTTCATTCCACTGAAATATGATATCCTTCTTCAATAGTTTTTCCATTGGCACAGTAACATGTGCATACCCTTTGATAAATTTATTGTAATAGCCTGTATGTCCTAGTGTTTCTCTCAACTGGCACACTAATTTTGGTCGTGGTAATTTGACAATGACTACAATCTTAGTAGGATACACTAGTAAACCTTGTTTACACACTATATGTCCCAACAATATTCCAAAAGGTGTCCCAAAAATTAATTTTTTGATATTCAATGATATCTCACATTTCCTCCATCTCTCCAACATTAACCTTATCACTTCTACATGGTCCTCTAACAGACTATATACAGTCCAGTCATCCAGATATACTTCTAAGAAATGATGTATAAATTCCTTAAAAGAAGATATGACTACTCTTGAAAATATGGCTAGTGCATTATTTAGCCCAAATGGCATGACTGTGTACTGGTAGGATCCCCATTATGTGGAAAAAGTAGTCTTGTACCTGTCTTTTGGAGCTATCTGGATCTGATGGTATCTTGAGAATACATCCATAAATGAATATGCTTCCTGGCCTCCCACATTCTCTAATACTTCGTCTGTGAAAGGGGTAGGAAAATGGTCATGTAAGAAAGCATCATTAAATTTCCTCAAATATACATAGATCCTTATTCCTCCTTGTTTATTTTCTTGTACTATCATAGGACTTATCCACTCAAATTCCTCTATTAGTTCTATGATACCAACTTCCAACATTTTTGTAGTTCCTTCTTTCACTTTATTCTTATATCCTGGGTTCAGTTTGTAAGGTCTCCATCTAACAGGTCTTGCCTCAAGTTTGAGAGGTATCTTCATTTCTCTTAGCTCTCCTATTATTCCTTTCATCTATGTAAATGTTGTTTGGAATATGTCACTATATTCGTGAAATAAATTTCTTATTCTTTCTACTTTTTGTTCATCCCAGTAGTCTCCAATACTGTTAGGATTATTAGTTGTCCCAATATTGAATTTCTTCACCCTGATTGGTGCAAAAAATACCTCTAACTCCAGAGATGGACCTTCCACCTCTCTTTATCCTTGAATTTCTGTAATTTGAATGTTTCACGGGTCATCCTCATCTGGTTCTTCTTCTTCCACATGATAGCATGACAGTAGTTCTTTGATTTTATGTCTACTCTTTTGTTGATATTCCGTCATGATTTCAACCTCTGGCTCATCAATAAATATCACATCTCTTATCTGCTTTAGTTATGAATCCATGTTGGGGTTATCATGTTCAAATGAGAAGTTTATTACAAAGTTTTTGTTGTAATTTTTTCCATTCAGTAGTACCTTTGCACATCTTCTGGTCTACATACCAGTTTTCTAGGATTCCTTCGAATGTGTGGATGAAGTGATGATTCCATTTAGCTGGTGGTTTCATCCTCCATTATGTCATACACTTCTCCATGTGTTCTACTGGTGTTCCCCGTCCATCATATCTATGCATTTTATTGTTCCCCTGCACTGTGTCGAATCTAATGTGCAATAATCACTTACATTAGTACCAATCCTTAACTATTTCTTTGTGCGCACCCCACAATCGTGTAGGTGTGGCCTTGAGTGAAATGTCTAGGGATAAGAGCCTCTGATTATATAATACTTCCTCTTCATATTTGGTAATAAATTCCTCTAGATAATTTACACCATGGAAATTGGGAGGTTCCCTCATCTCTGTACCAACCTATCTTACTATGCGGTTTATTATTGCTCACCTTCTTCTAGACACTTCTTTTAATATATGATGCCAATTCTCCAAACTTGTATCTGAGTCAGAATCACATGATGTGATGCTTCTCTAGATAAGTACCCAATCTGCAGTTGGGTTAACATAATATTCTTCACGCGTGATGGTTCTATACAATTGGTTGATTTCCTCCAGATCTAAATAGGTGGGTTCTACAAACCTTTCTCCTTCTGATGGATATAATGATGCAATGAATCAGTATTCTACTGATTCAAATGTCATTTTTCTTGTCTTGAAATTTATTATGGCCTGGTTATCAAATGTCCAATCCAATCCAAACAATGTTGGATATGGTGTTGTGCCATCTACAATATCTATTACTTCAAAGTCTACCTTAGTGCGCACTCCATCCAGATCTACTGTGACACCTTTAAGCCTTCCAATTGGTAGGACTCTGTGTTGATTTTCTAATTTCAACTAGACAAGTGAATATCCTAGTGTGGGATCTCCCATACAATTCCATGTATTCTTAGGTAACACATTTACCTCAGAGCCTAAGTCTAGTATAATATCCCTCATATTGAATCACCAATATTACATTCAGTCTGAATTATATGCTTGTTCTCCTTCTTGTATGTAGATGATTGACTATTTTTTGCTCTAACTTCCCCTCTACCTCTATGTTACATATTTCTAACATATTTTTCAAAACTTTAACATATGATGGATCATTAAGTAGCTTAACACAGGATTGCAGAAAAGTTCTTATATTACTTACTTTCTCTACAGGTTGTGCTTCACTGGTGTGGTCCATTGATGAAGGCATCTCGTACATTGGTACATTCTAAGTACGTTGTGAAACTGATGTATATGCAACATCTTGTTTAAGGAAATCTTGTCTGGCCTCCTTGAATGCTTATTTTTCTTTCCCCACATCAAACTGCTTTTGTGGTTCAGTATTCTTCTTCACCCATTGGTGTTGCATTGGGTCTTGTCTCACTACGTCAGGTACTATATTAGCTCCTCCACGCGTGACTATGTTGATATTTCTTCGATCATCCCTGGCTTCTACAGAGATCCACTAAACATTTTGATTTTTATGGTTCCTCTTTTCTTGAATTTTTCCCAAAAGTGTTGTTCATTCTTCTATGTCATGGTCTGTTGCACGACAATGCATACATGTCTTAGGTGGAAGTGAACATTCCCTTGCATAATGTCCTGGATGTTGGAGTTTTTGGCATACTATTGGACCTATACCTCATCCAAATCCTCCTCTACCTTGCCCTCCATCTCTGTAGCTAGTTCGATCTCCTCGCGGTGCATTGTACTGAGGAACCTTATTATAATGCGCATGGTTATACTATGGCTGGACATTGCTATATTTTGGATGCACAATTTTGTATGGAGGTGATATATTGTTTAATTGAGGTGCATCTTGCACTTTCATCATGTCTGCATGCACCCTATAGGTATCTAAAGTTATTTCCCTCATCAGCTCCATCGTCCTACAATCTTTATCATCATGGCACACTAACTTGCAAAAATTGCAATATGAACTCTTGGGTATTGTCTGGTACTTCTACATCATGGGAAAATGATATGGATCGTGTCCATGCATATTAAAGATCTTGCATCATGGTCCTCATGTTGGAAAAGGGTTTGGTACTCCTATTTCCGTATACTGCATGAAATTTGGACATTCATTCTTGTGGTGACCTTCTGTCCTGCATGTGGTACACCAAACAACTTCCTTTTCTCTTTTCCCATATTCTATTTCACTTGAAATGTGAGGTTCTTCAGATCCTCCTTCAAATCTTCTATTACTAGATCTGTCTTCTGATACTGGTTTTCTTCTAGCTGTAAGGCTTCCTGCAAAGCCTCTACCTGAGTTTGAAACTTATGTTGTCTCAATGGGTATTTCAAATGTGGTAACAGTGAATTCACAAAGAGGTGTCTATGTTGCATGTCAGTCATGACATATTTAAACTTACCTTTAAGATGATTAAACCTATGATCAATCTCCCAAATAGACTCACTGGGTTTCTACATGATTTCAATCATTTCATTTATGTACTGATCTTCTGAGCTAGGCTTCTGAAATTAATTTATCAGTAGCTTCTTCACATCTGCAATTGTCCTTGTTACTCATGGTGGACTTTTTACAGCTAGGCTCATATACCAATCCATTGTGCAGTCTCTTAGCATGATAGCTAACTACACAAGTTTTGTATCATCATCGATGATTTTTTTTTCTTCCCGGATCTTCTCGCAGATGAACAAATTATTTTCAGGGTTCTCAGATGCCTCTCCCTGAAATTCTGGTAACGCGATGGTGGGATCATGTATTACCATCTTGAACCATGATGAACTACTACCTATGGATGGTGTAGATATTTGAATACTACTTCTTGAAATGGATCCTCCAGTTGTTTCTCCTTGTTTGGATATATTTGTTGATGTCTTTCTTTCACTAAAATCTAGTTTTCTAAATGGTGGTGTTATTTATGGTGTATTAGTCACACTGGGATTATGGGTTCCACACCGACACTGACATGGATGGGATTTATACCTTATGTTCCTACCCTTGGACCACATGTCTTCCTTTCATATGTCATGCACAAGATTTCCTCAATCTTATCCACAACACAGAGATCCTATACCTCTTCCTCATCACTTTCCAAGCCCTCTCTGTCAACTACGACTCTCTTCTTTTTATTCATATTGTATTGATAGGGTACTCCACTATGCATATTTCTAGTTGTTTTCATTATCTTCTTTATCTGATCTTCCTCCATCATGATTGGGTCCATGGCCTCCTTCTTCTTTCCATTATCCATCTCTTCCTCCATTCTTCCATCTCATGTCAGTGCTTTCCCCCTTCCTCCATGTACGCAGGAAAGTTTAGCTATCTGATTCCATAGTCATCACATTGTTGTTATATAGTAACATCTTGATTGAAGTATATAGTGATCTGATATACCTACCTCTGGGTTGTTTTAGAAACTCCTTATCTGTTGCGATGTAACACTTTGCAGTATCTACTGCAAATTCTTTGATAAACCCTGAAACAATACTGTCTAACCAGAAATCTACTGCGTGCATGAATTTTTTGTTAAATTTTTGTAATTGCATGATCTCCACATGATTCCACTCAAGCTTTTTGATTCTATTTGTAGGGTGGTTGTGTTTTAACCTCAATATCCACTCCTGTAATACATGCAAGCAATCACAGAAAAATGCCTCATGTAGGTCGCTAACTAGATACTTATCAAGATATTTGTGCAGTTTTATCTTAGGTTTTCTATTATCCTTATGCGAAAACTCAAGATCCTTTGTTTTCAACCATATTTCGATATCCTCATTCATTGGATTCCATGTCCTGGACATTCCTTTTTATACATTCATTCTCTTCATTCTTCCTCTGCAGATCTTATCCACTCAATCTTAGGTATTTCTAGTGGGAAACAAAACCATTTGTTGGTTATTAATATCTCTATCAAATTCGTGGGCTGACCCAGGTTTAGATCTGAACAAGTTTCCAACAAAACCCTCTAAAACTATCGACCCTTTTGGTAAACTAGAAGGAAACACAACACACAGGATGTACTGCGCAGTCTCACCCGAGATAGTTCTATGGGTGACTGCAATGCTCAGATGCTTGCAATATAGGAAAGAATGGGGATCCAAGATTGTATTTGATCTTCTTCAGGCCTTACAATGGTTACTCAATCTATTATTCTTAAGATACATTCATATGTTAAGCCTATGCATGCATTCTAATAGATCTAACAGAATTATTCATGCATCCATTCATAATCTAACTACTGAAATAAGGTAAAGATGTAATAAACAAAACACATTACACAAGTTTTATAGAGGTTCACCCCCTCCTGGGATACATCCACAAAGATATAGCTTCTTAGGCTCTTTTATTTAGATTTGCTGCAAAATATGGCATCGTGCGCACCACATATCCCATCATACAATCATGAAAAAGGTTCTACAACCTCTATGAGGTGGACTAAATCACACCAGGATCCTCATCCTATGATCTAAACCTCAATATCTAATTACTTGACTCTCTTACATAACAACATATTACAAATAATTGCTTAGATATACAATAGTCGAACTGAATTAGTATAGAACCAACAACAATGAAAAATACTCTCTAACTGAATAACACCCTGACCTAGACCTCATAGGTTCTTATTTATATTGTTTTACAAGATCCTTATTCGTTACAATATCTTGCCAAAACACTAACCCTAACATGGTTATGTTTTCCTACCTGCGCTCCTTACAATATTTCCTCCTTTTCATGTAGATTTTCCTCGCACGTGTTTCTTTTCCTGCCAATTGTTCTTCTCCAAAATTGGGCCTTACCTTACCAAAATTGGGTATTTCCTCCAAATAGGCCGATCCCCAACAAATTTTTATTGTTAATTGCATGATTTGAGGAGTAATTAATCACCCAATGTTAGTTAAGATTAGTTAATTAATTTTTTTCTTGTTTTCTTGTCATTGATATTGGATGCTTCCAATGGTTTGAGGATGGTTGTGTATCGTTTTTGTTCATATTTCTAGATAATATTGGAGTATTCAATACTTAATGTAGACAAATTGAAAGATACAACAAAGGGACTGTCCAAATGGTAAAAAATACTTTTCTCCATCCATTTCCTTTATCTTTGACATAACAATTGAATCTAGAAAGTTGAGTAGTATTTCTTCTATTCACTCTGAGACTGACATGAACCTTAATCACTAGAAATTATTTCCTACAACAAAATTGGTGACCATACTAGGGAGAATTTTATGAATTATTCCTTTTAGGGTTTACTCCCTTGGATTTACATCCATATAGTTTGAATTGTTTAGTTATCTTTGTTTTATTCCTTTCTTTTCTTGTTGTAGAACCAAAGATTTAAGTTTTCAAGTCGCATTTCACAAATTTTCCACATTTTTAGGCTACACACATAATTGTCTTAAAGGATACAAGAAGGTACTTTCACCTTTCCTTCATCATAAGCATGGGTAAACACATTTTTCCTTAGACAAAAGTGTGGGAATATGTTTATTTCCTTATGAATACAAGTAGGTGTCTCATGTAGGAGAAAATTTTTCATTTTTCTTGGATTTCTAGTTTTTCGGCCTTCTTTTTCTGAAATATTGCAAAATTTTTGGTTTGCATTCATAAGGAAGTAACATCAATGCAATGATTTTCATTTAAATTTTGGTTTATAAAAGGAAAAAAAATATTTGTAGTAACGCTTCATAGCTGCATTTTCTTTGTATTGTTTTTTTTATTTGTAGGTTGTATTCATTAATTGTAAAATAAAAGAAAACTATTGTTTTAGATTTGTTAGATTCAAATATATTGAGTTATTCTCTTTCAATTTTTTATTAACGATCATTTTATTTCAGCATGGATATTTTATTACCATGTCATGGTTATTTTGACATATTGAACATTTATAAAATTAGTTTTAGTTAATGAAGAATCCAAATGGTTACTAAGCACGAGCGCCTATAGTGGCCATGATACCATGAGTGAGGAATAGTGAGGGGTGGTCCTAAAGGGGGTTATACATGCTAGAAATCCCAAGCCACCTTGCTAAGTATTTTTTGAGAAAATATTTCTTTTCCCCTTTTGACTTATCCAAGGCTAGTCATTTAATGAATGTAAGGAGGTTGGTAAAAGAAATCACTTCCTTAGTTATGAGAGTATGGGAAATTACCTTTATGATGTGACTAATGGAATTAAATACATGGGTAAAGTGGGTGAGAGATTCATCTCATCAACTTATTCAGGTATGGGCTGAGTACAATCATTTTTGGAAAGTGTGTATGAGTCAAAGCTTGCATGGGTAAACGAGTGAGAAATTCAAGTAGAGGGGAGAGATGAGTTTTTGGGGGAAAATAGGAGAGAAAAAAATAAATAGTTTAAGAAGCCAAAATATCCATCCATAGCAAGTGAAAAATTCCATCCAAGAAAAATAAACTTTTTCTACCGGGAGAAGAGCACAAAATCTGGGAGATCATTGGATTTACAAGACTAGAGTTGGGACCCTATTGGGAACATGCATAAGATCACTAGAGGGGATACATCTAAGGGATTGTGTAGTATATAAGGGATTCCTCTCCTTCTAATGTGTGGGGTAGGTAAAAGGGTTCCCAAGAGATATCTTAGTTTCCCATAAATTCACCAGATTGTTCCTAGGGAATTGAATTATGTTTTGAAGTAGATTGAATTCCCAAAAAATTCCTAAGAGTGTCAATTTTTCCCTTGTGGTATCATGGCCTTGTTAGGGGGTGTCCTATTGCATAGATATTGATGTGAAACAAAACCTACATTTGGGTGGAAAATCACTCACCCTCAGTCATTTATGTGGACAACAATTCTTAAAAAGATAAGTGTCTTGTTTGTTCTCTGAAAATTTGCATGCATGATCAATTAATGAAAACTTTCATAATGTATGAAGATAAATATGTTAAAAAATAGAATGGAAGAATTTTCTACGTTTCCTATGTGAAACAATAGTTTTCTCATTGATTTACTTCCTCTTCATTTTGCACCACAATAAAAATTGGGCTATAATTATGTAAAGACTTTGTGTTTGAATTTATGGAAATGATGGTGGTGTATAATATTTGGTTTCCTTACTAATATTGAGAAATGATCTAGATAATGATAGTGCTATTCATATGAAATTTTCCATGGTTTGGGGCATGTTGCATCTGGATTCTTGATTTCAACTCAATTGATGTGGTTGGTGTTTATGCCTTGTGCACTTTGGCCTACACCTAATGTTTCACATGATGTCGCTCCTTCTCATATGATTTTTGTGTTGTGGATATTGGGTGTATGGTCCATGTGAGAAATGTGACCTTTGTATGTGGAAGTCCCTTTGGAAAATTATTATTTATGAATAGCTTGATCAGATTTGATATGCACAGAGAACCTTTTCGTCGTTTCCTAGAAAATAAATTTGGATGGGATAGGAATCTGGGTGGGGGGAGGTCCTAGATAGAGGGGTAGTTCCTAGATAAAATAACATTTCCCATGGAATTCCAATCAAGGTGAATACAACTGGATTCTCAAATCTATGATGAGGAATTCAAGAATCAGTTTCTGAATTTGTTCTTGAAAATCAATGCATGGTCTTGCTTGTGGGAATGACACTATGGAGGATTTATTTACCCTCGCACCTAGAATCCATTTCCCCATCGATGATTTTAATGGTAATGGCCTTCAATGACTAGAGAAATATTACCATCAATGCCTTAGAGTTCCCTCTACCTCGACACCTAGATACCCTTACCTCAACATTTTGAATACCCTTAAATATGTGCCCCAACTCACCTTTCTAGGGATGAATGAGCATAGGTATTTCCCATCACTAATGCAATAAATATGATGATGGAATCGACACCAAAATACATCTTTGATTTATCACCATAGCTTCATTTTCTATCAAAAAAATAAATAAATTTCTCATCGATGGTCAATGAATTTCTTAGCTAGCAAAAGTGAATTCCAATGCCATCGTCAGCCTTAAATGTATTTGACATCTCTGATGTCTAATACCCTATCATTTGTTCTTGGACATGTCATTACATTGGCGATACAAAATTTCCCATTTCCAAAACTAACTCAATAAATCACTAAAAGCTATTCCTAGTGCCAAAACTAACTCAACTAAAGATAGAGTATGATAAACTGCTTTGATATAATTTCCTAGAATATGATGTCAATTTTTAAAAATTACAACTTTACTACTTTTTACTCACATATTCTTTCAAATGTATCATTATATTAAAAAAAAATACAGAGTAAAATGAGTTGTGGAACATATTATATAAATAATTAGAAGTACCTTGTATTAATGCACAACAAGCTCTTCTACAACTGTCATCTTTAGATGAATGGCTTCTAACCTGGTTGAAAGGGATTTAATGTAATTGCAATTAAAACTATATCAAATATTTATGACCTATCAAATAAAAAAACAAGATGAACCTCTACTCATGTGTTATAGTGATTAACCATATGTATGTGGTTTCTAGATAGCTAAACAACTGGATTTATAGTTGACAAATTAAATTTAAAATTTCTCAAGCTAGTGTAATGACTAAATTTGATGAATAACTAACCCAAAAGAAAGAATGGCATTGGATATCAATTTTTCTAACAAGGAGAAAAAAAAAGGTAAAATATCTTATTCTAGAATGTTATAAATGGAAAAACAGTGCAATCCATATTGAATCCTTCAAATAACTCCATAAGCATCATACATGAGTTCCAAGAAATTATTGAGCACGGAGAAGCACCTAGGTTTCATGGCCAACATTAATAACCAAGGAGTACAAAACTTGGTATATTCATAGCCAGATACATAATTGTATCTTGGTAACTTGAGAATTTAGTGATCAATTATTTTCTTCTAAATGGTCCTCCCATGCATGCATAGGGAAAGTGTTATGGCCATCACCAACTTCCCAAAGTTGATCTCAATATTGTGGTCTATGATACTCAATAGTGACTACTAGTTATTATCATTATTGTATCTTGCTACGTTACTCCATCCCCAATTCCAATATCACTATTACCATTGACTTGAAAAAGTACATTGGAGCCTACTCCTCAAGGGTGACCTATAGTTTTGGGGTTGTAGTTATAAGGATTTAGAATTTCCTTTATTTTCCTAAGCCAAAAGATTCCATCAACTATGTCAAATGTACTCCACCAACATTGTGAATAGGTTTATCAAATACAATTATTATAAATGAAGAAGAATTTTCATAATTGTAAAATGACAGTCGATGAAAACACTAGCATATTTGGCCCATTTTGCGACGGTTGTTTCGATGCTTATACGAAAATTATGCCATTGATATGGAGATGAATTTGGAGTCTCTGAAACATCGATTTAAGTGACGTGGAATTTGCGACGAACTTGATCAAACGTCACATAAGCGACGATATAGGCAAACAATATTAAACCAACTTTTCATCTAAAGTGCGACAACAACTTTTATAGTTAAACTGACACATCATTAGAAGTTGTCGTCGCCTATTTGACGACAACTTTTTGTTGTTTATGTAGCTAAACCGACGACAACTATTCGATGTTTCTATAGAAAAACTGTCGCATCAAAAGAAGTTGTCATCGCCTAGTCGATGACAACTTTTCGATGTTTATATAGAAAAACCATCGCATCGATAAAAGTTGTCGTCGGATATCTGACGACAACTTTTCGATGTTTATATAGCAAAACCGTCGCATCGATAAAAGTTGTTGTTGGATATTCGACGACAACTTTTCGATGTTTATATAGCAAAACCGTCGCATCAATAAAAGTTGTCATCGGATATACAATGAAAAATTTTCGATGTTTATATAGAAAAACCATCGCATCGAAAAATGTGGTCATCGGATATTCGACGACCGAAATTTATTTAGAAAAAAAAATAAAAAATTATTTTGGGCATCAATTTTGAATTCACAACCTGCTACGTGGAGGAAGAGCTCCAGGTCGGCATAGAAGAAAAGATCCATACTACAAGTAGTGGACCTCCTGAGGAAGGAAAGGATGAGACTGACACACAGAGGCTATCTCACCTCTCCTCCACTCAACGAGAATCCTAGGACTAGCCACCATTCCTTCATTCGGAGCACCTGTAATTAATTTTTGAAATACGCAGCATGGTGGATGACCAGATTTCCAGGGCCATCAGAATCAACCAACGCCTTGATATGATCTATGCTACTTACTCCAATACATCGCCAAGGAGACAATTCCCTACGTGCATGTAGGCCTATGCGATTTCGGCAAGACGAGGAAAGAATGGAAACAACGATGAGAAAATTGGTTAAAAGGTTTTTATGCATGCTCATAGTTAGAAACTTTTCTCTTTTTTTGCAAATCAAAGCTCTAGCTCAGGTAGACTATAGCAACGTTGTTATTAGTGAAGTAAATAACAAACTTAATCTAATGATGGAAATGTGTCCTAGTTTCCTTTGGGCAAGACAACAACCTGGTATTTTGTGTTTGAAAACAAGCGACATGGAATGGCCAACAATCTCGGTTTCCTCTCCAGGCGAGATAACTGGAACTCGAACAAAACTCTGTAAATCTACATCTATAATATAACAGGCCTTCCTTTTTTACTTAAAAAAAAAGATATTAATATTAATATTAAATCTCAAAGGGTATTTCATGAGCCCCATATTGATTTCACAAATCCTTGGGACTTCTTTGATGGAGCTTATCAAGGCTCTCCAAAAATGTGTGGGGATGGAGTCATACTCTTTTTAGATCATTACCACTTCTTCTCCTTAAAATATGGAGCAGGACTGGGAG
>ML809610.1:124104-134515 GCA_009831015.1 Picea engelmannii | reverse complement strand
TCTAAACAGAGACTAGAGAAACAACTATTCTTGGGAATAGACTATCAACAATTAGGCCAAATGAATTATGGATAATCCTTTAGAAAATATTTATTCACTCGAAATAAGGTCTAGATACTCCAATATGGGGCTACAATGGATGTCCTATAGTTACATAGTCTATAAAGATCATGTGATAATGTTGGAAGCTATGAATGGAAATTAACCCCTAAGATTATGCAAAAAAACATATGGACATGATATTTTTGTCCCAAAGTAGTCTCTGTATGGCTTATAGAAAAGAGGAAATTATTAACTTGGGAAAACATTCACAAAATAGGCTACCTTGGCCCATCTAGATGCCCCTTGTGTGAAGAAATTGAAAATTCAATCGACCACACCTTAAATCAATGTAACTTATATTTATCTCTTTGGGATATAGGAACCTACTTCATAAACATAGATATAATTCAACTCTCTATTCAGTTCACTCTATCGAGTTAGAACTCATAGGCATTTACAAACAAGATAGCTAACTATGCATGGAATATATTCCCAAGGATCCTAGCCTATTAGATCTAGAATGAAATGAACAATAGGATATTAAAAGACTATTCTCTTTATTAGTTAAATTGATGGATGTTACTAGAAAGAAATGTAAGAGAAATTACATCTAAACATCAAGTACAATAATGGAAACGCTAATTGAGTTGAAGATGGCCTCACATTACCTTTATTTGTGGAATTGATCACTATCCTAAATTCTTTTAGGAACATGACTTCACAATGGCCCCATCTATATGATAATGATCATAACTTCATTGCAAGTTATTATAAACTAGTGGAAAGTAAAAAAGTTTCAAAGTTTCACCTCCAGGATGGACTTATATGTCATCTGATCCATCTCTATCTTCCTTCATGTGAATCTAATGAGAAGATGATTTGGAAGGTTTTCTATAAATGGGTCATAGGGAATTTAAGAATTTTGGAATGGAAAAGATAATGGTAGTGCAATAGAAGTGATTTGTGATTAGTGATGGTGTTTCTATGGATGCTTGGCATGTATTTATTGGTAGACCTTGGATAGTGTGTGAAAGGTAAGAGAAGTTCCAAGTTATTCCTAATTCTAGAAGATAACATATAGAGAATAATTGTGATGTATTTTTCTAAGGAATCTATTGGCAACGGAGGTCACTCCTGGATTGCTAGCAGGAGCAGAGCCTGATGTCCATCAGTATTATGTCACAGTTGTTTGTAGCTGGGTGATAAAATGGGGGTAAACTCAAAACAATAGTGTTTCAACTCTGAAACTAGGCCAGGTGTGCATGAGCAAGTGAGGTCTTGCGTAAATTTTAGACAATGAGCTGTAGTGAAGGGTGAACAGGCGGAAGACTTATACAAGAGAAAAGCGGAGGTCTGTTACAAACAACAAGTTTCTAATAGACTATAGAAGAAGGCATTTAAACACAAGGTCGTCTTACATTCAAATGCAAAAAAAAAAAACAGAGAATGCAGTAATGCAAAAATAAATCTGATATCATAACAAAACTGCAACAATTCGTGCGAGTCAGTCATTCACAAATCCTCTTAACATAAGATGAAAATTAGATGGAGTAAGAAGAATTGTCTGTCATAAAACAAGAAATCTCATATACCAATGCACAATTTGAAAGCTAGAATAGCCGCTAAAACATTACAGTAGGGAGCTCTGCTCAACCATCGATCCTTACAAAAATGGTGAAATCGCCTACATATACTCAGAACAACAGCGGCAACAAAATCAAGACGCTACATTAAAATCTTTGCGTCTGCATGGCTTATGAAAATCTACACCAGCAATCTCTGAATGATCGTGCACCTACAGTAGACGCAATCGAACTCCTGACAGTTTCGTAGGCAAATCGACGTGCTCTTAACTCGTCGCTGGACTTTCCCATTATGGTGGAGGCGATGTCTAACCACCTCCAACTGCTTCAATAACTGCTTTATTGGGATTGAGGACATCCCGGCCAACTCGACACCTTTATGACGTGGAAGGCCCCTTGTGCTGCCACTTGGATTAATTGAATGGCCCGATGAATAGCGTGGAGGCCAAAACAAAGGGTTGGGTGCAGAAGGGGAGTGGTGGCACCAAAACCGTGGGGGGGAAATAAGAAGCAATGAGGTGTGAGAGAGGCGGCAGGGGAAGACACATGGCGGAAGGAAATAACTGGTGGGAGCAGGGGATGAGATATAACGGGCGCCCCTTGATGGGAGGCTAACATGGAAAGGAGCGGGACATATGGCAGGTGGTGAGTGGACGATGAGATGGGAAAGGGACCACACAGACCAAAGAGGGGAGATGGATAGGTGACACATGGCAACAGGGGAGAGGAGGCTCAGGAGGATGACATAATGGGGGGAGGGCCCACGTTGGTTAAACATAGAGCAACTGAGAAGGATGGGATCGCATGAGTGTCGTTGATCCGGGCGCTTAGATATCGACCTTTGGGAAGCTGCGCGCCCGATTCCAGACCCCCCCCCCTCTTCTTAAAGGTAGAAAGGCAGGGGGGGTCCGGAATTGCATTAATCACCATTGATCTGGAAGCTCCAATCAGGACCGTTGAAGAGATGCACCCCCGATTCCGGACCCCCCCCTCTACTTANGCGCACGAATCTCTGCCGTCCAGACTTGCTTGTCACTTACCACATGCATATTAGTATTTCAAACCTAGGACAAGTGGGTTTTTAACCCATTCCTTTGCATTCTAACCCCCTTACAAGAAATATCGCTAACATTTGGCTCCATGGGGGATAGAGTCATCCCTGTGATGCTCTAAGAATTATTTTGCAGATTCAGTGCCTTGCTATTGGGCTATGGAGTCATTTATTAAGCCAAAAACAAAACAATATTTACAAAAACCAAAAGAGGTGACTGCGGCTCACAAAAAACATTTTTTCAAGAAATGCCCATTTACTGGGCCACTAAAAACTTCTTTGCCTTCCAGATCCTGCAACCTATAAGTGTTGTTTGAAAATACTTCAAAGATATTGAAAGACCCAAACCAAAGGGCATCAAATTTAATGTGCTTTCCCTTGTCCTGCCTGGGTGCATCCCATTTGAGCACTAGATCACCTAGCTCGAAATATTTATTTTTTCTTTTCCTGTGAAAAGCCTGCTTGATCTTCTGCTGATGATTGTAGGCCCTGCACATGATCTGTTCTCTGATCTACTGCACTTCCACCATTTGATGAATCCTTCTAACCATATTGTCAGGCTCTCCTTCAAGGTCCTGGAGGAATTTCGCCACAGATAAGGCAAGCTGAGTAGGGAAAACGGCCTCTGTTCCGTAAACAAGTTGGAAGGGTGAGATGCCCAGGGACTTCTTTGTTGTTACCCGATCAGCCCATAGAGAAAATTTGAGCTTTGAATCCCAGGCCCTTTTATTATCTTCCAGTAACTTCTTAATGAGCTTGATCAAGATTTTATTTGAAGACTCTGTCAGTCCATTCCCTTGAGGATAATAGGGGGTAGAGTGAATCAGTGAAATCCCATACTGTTCACAGAACTTGACTAGGAGCTCAGACCTAAAAGAGGCGGCATTGTCAATGACAATCCTGCTAGGGTAACCAAATCTGGCTAAGATGTCTTCCAGGAAGCTGATAATTACTTTGTGAGATGTGCTCCTGGTGGGGACAGCTTCTATCCACTTGCTGAAATAGTTTGTTGCAGTCAGGATCCATCTGTGTTGGCCACTTGAGGGAGGATTAATTTCTCCAATGACGTCCAATCCCCACTGCTAAAAGGGTGCTGAAACTACTACAGGCTTTAACGACAGAGATTTGAGCTATTTCTTTCCTGAGAACTTTTGGCATTTGATACAAGCTCTGATTTCTCTGCAGACGTCAAGGAATAAAGTGGGCCAGTAATACCCAGATCGGAGGATCTTATGGGATGTGGTCTTCCAAAAATGATGACCCCCACAAAAGCCACTGTGGAAATAAAATGTAACCTGCTGGGATTCTTGTGGGTCCAGGCATCTTAAAAATACCCCTAAAGGGTCTTTCCAGTACAAGGTTTGGTCAATGAGGCAATATTTGACTGCCCTGAGCTTTAGAGCTCTTGCCTTACTTTTTTCCATGCCATCAGGAGGCCTCAATTCTTGTAAAAAGTATAAGATATCCTTGTACCAGGGGCATGCTGTCAGTGATAGAGCACCCTGATATTTCTTATTGGATGACTTAGTTTGCCGAATCTTTGAGCAGGTGTTGATGTAGCTAATCCCCAAGGCTTTGCAATTAGATTCGGCCAGCAGCTTGGCTAAACCCTATCCCTTTATCAACTTGGTGGGCTTAATCTCTAGATCAAACTCTAGGATCTTGGTGATCCATTTACCTCTCCTCCCATCTATGTCAGGCTTTACGAGGATGTCCTTCATAGAGGTAGAAGGAACGTATGCGGTGATCTTTGAGTGCAAGACATAGACTCTGAAATCTTTGAGGGCTTTCACCAAGGC
The DNA here is from genome assembly GCA_009831015.1 of Picea engelmannii. NCBI lineage: Eukaryota > Viridiplantae > Streptophyta > Pinopsida > Pinales > Pinaceae > Picea > Picea engelmannii. Next base: position 130,040 of record ML809610.1, on the reverse strand, counting down.
ATAAGCCTGCTTCTCCATGATCTCGTACCGGAGTTTTGCATCTCTCAATTCCTTGCTAAAGAAGGCAATAGGTTGCTCTTTCCCTTGCTCATTTTTCTGCAACAAGACTGTCGCTACTGCATCACAAGAAGCGAAAGAAAAGATCAGGAAATCTTTAGAATAATCAGGACTGATTAGCATAGGTGCCTCAGTCAACACTTTCTTTATTTGGAAAAAATATTCCTTAGGTTCAGTAGTCCATTTCACTTCATTTCCCTTCCTGAGCATGGTTGTGATGTGTTTCACCAACTCAGCAAAATTTGAGACAAATCTCCTCAGAAAATTTATCTTCCCCAAAAAGGCCTGCACTTCTTTCTTAGATCTGGGAAGTGACAGGGCCAGAAGTGCTTCTACCCTGCTAGGGTCAATCCTTACTCCCTTTGCTGACACTATATGGCCTAGGAGCTTCCCTTCCTGCATCGTAAACAGGGACTTCTTGGGATTCAGGGAAAGACCAAACCTCCGACACTTCGAGAAAACTCTCCATAAGTGGTAGCGGTGCTCCTTATCAGACTTGGAGAAGACCGTGATGTCGTCTAGGTAGATCACTACAAACTAGTCTTTTTCTCCTATGAAGGCTATATCCATGGCTCACTGAAATTTTGCTCTTGCATTCATCAACCCAAATGGCATTTTGGCATACATGAATGTGCCCCAAGGAGTGGTGAAGGTTGTCTTCTCCCTGTCCTCAGGCATGACCGATATCTGATTATAGCCAGAAAACCCATCGATCATGGATATCCTAGAGGCACCAATTACCCTCTGCAGTATGTGTTCCATCTTAGGTAGGGGGTAATTGTCTTTCTTTGAGCTTCTGTTGAGATTCCTGAAATCAACACAGAGTCTGATTTCTCCACTCTTCTTTCTTACTGGGACCAAATTGGCCACCCATTCAGAATATCTCAAGGGGACAATAATTTGGGCATCTAACAATTTCTTCACTTATTTCTCCATGACAAGTAGCAACATGGGATTTATCTATCTCAGCTTCTGTCTAAATGGTTTAGCCTCTTCCTTTAGTGGGATCTTGTGCTCAATGACAGATGTGTCATAGATCTTGAGGTCTTCATACGTCCATGCAAACACATCAACAAACTCTTTTAGAAACTCAGTATATTCGGCCTTCTGTTCTCTGGTCAAACTGCTTGACAATTTGACGAACCTGGGCTCCTCCTGTGTGCCAATGTTGCAGTCAGTCGTGTCAGCATCCTCATTTGAAACACCACCCTTTACTGGTACATCATTCCCATCAAACAATATTTCTAAAGGGACAAGTCCTCTCAGAATGTGATTGCTAGGTAGCTGAATGATCTAATGATTGGTGATTTTATTTAAAAACTCCTCAAGATGAGGGTCACCTTCCAAGTCGAGATCCTGGTCAATATGCAACGCAGAAAATTTGTCAACTGATTGGAGAAACCTTTCGAGTTCAGAATCATCCTCGAACACCTTCCAATGCTTGACATTGTCTGGCACCGAGGGACTATATCTTATATCAACATCATTTTTTACCATAGGCGGCAGAGGAAATTTGAGCAAACTAGTTGAGACAGCTAAAGAATCGGCCAAAGTATTTTCTCCCCTCAGAATGAAAGAAATGTTAAAATCCAAGAAGAAATTATCAATAAGATCCCATACTTCATTCCGATAATTCCTGAGCCGGGGATTATGGGCACGATAAGAATTCCTTACCTGCTGAATAATCAACTCAGCATCTCTGAATATTTCTATCTCTTTAATTCCCATTTCCTTTGCGGCCCTCATACCCAGAACAAGAGATTCATATTTTTTCACGTTGTTGGTGGCTTCGAATTCTAGCTTGTATGACAGGGACAAGACTTCTTGACAAGGTGATATGAAAACCACTCCAGCGCCAATGCCTTCGCTAGAAGAAGCTCTGTCAAAAAAAATCTTCCACACAGGGGAGCTTTGAGGGGAAATCGGATGATCAGGGCTGGGATGTTTTCTGATTAGTAAAGATCTTTCAGGGGCATCGGTAAGCTGCAGCAAACTAGACCCCAAGTTGGTGTCAAGTGAAAAGATGGGGTGATTGGTAGGGTCTTCTTCATCACTGACAATATAGGCTAGCTGGGCTTCTCTATATAATCTCCTTTGTTCCCCTCAAAAGACCGGAATGGTGGCATATGTGAGATCCATCTGTAGTGTCCCTCCAAGTTTTTTGATCCACGATCTAGACAACAGCATACCGAATTTGGGGGGGACGTTGGCTACCACAATATCCATGACCACACTTTTCATGGGCAGCTGAAATAGGGAAACCACCAGGTCTTTGATGACTCCTAGGCACTGCACACTCCTTGAATCGAAGGAATATAAATCATGATAAGTTCTTTTCATTTCCAATCCCAATTCTTCCATGACTATTTTTGGCATAAGGTTATGGGAAGCCCCTGAATCCATGAGGCAGTTATGCAGCACTTTATCATGTATGTTTAGGGATGTGTAGAAGGGAGGGGATGAATCATCTCTATCTTCCACCATGGGCCCCAAGACGACTACAGGCTTTTCATCTTGAAGGTTTATTGAGTCAGAGGGAGGCTGGGGGGACTCAGATTGTAGCAACTTGGAGAGGAACCTTGTGAAGTCTTCATTTTTAACTAGCTCAGAGAGGGGTATAGGAATTCTAATATTTTGAATCTCATGCTCAAAATTAAAGGCTGGAATGGGCTTAGGAGATTCCCTTACCTTGGTGACAGGTTCTTTGACTACTGGCAAAGCGCTCTGAGCTCTTTTATATTTAGTAGCGGTTGTTGTAGGTCTAGTAGGCCTTTCTGCTATGAAGGGCTGGTCTGGGCTGTCAAAGTCTCCTTCTCTCCTTCTCGACCTGATATTATATCTGTTAGAGGTGTGACCAACCCTTTCTCCTTTCCCCAACTCATGAATTTGAGCACTCATTAGTGATTCTTCATATGCAGACTGCGTCAAATGGGGAAAAGGGGGAGTCTCTTCAATACAGTGAATTTCAGGGCCAAAATCATCTATCTTGTCTCTTTCCTCATGATCAGCTAGGTTGTTTTGGAGGGGGTTTTGAACCCTTTGATCATCTCTATCTTTTCCCTTTTTTTCCCTTGGGAAAACCTGAGGCATCTGGTTAGCAGGTCATCTAAAAACTCTATTATCAGTGTTCTGGGAATTTCTGTACATGGGCTTCCCCTCTAATTCCCACTTCTCCATCTTGGCAGCAAACAATTTTATTGCTCTAGCTGTCTCATCTGTCTGATGGGGCATGGGAGAGGAACTGGATGAGGAAGCTTCAGGCTTATTCTTGGATGTATTTCTATCACCTACGTTCTTGATTCGGTTGATAGCCAATATGTTAGATTCTACCTCCACGGACACATCCTACATGTGGGCCAGCGTAACAACTCTTCTCTCCCTTAGCAGTAAGCAGAAATTAGGATCAAAAGTGCTGGATTAAGTCATCTTTGCATAGGCTTCAGAGGGCTTTATCTCAGCAGGGATTCTATTATACATTTTATTGAACCTCTTGGAGAAGTCGGAGATAGACTCTCCTTCTTTTCTCTTCAAAGATCCAAACTCTGTCATATAATACATGAAGTCCTTTTTATCTCCCCACTGTCTCAGAAAGGTACTATCTAAAGCTTCGATCCCATCAATAGATCCAGGAGACAGGGCCTGGAACCATTTTCTAGCTTCGCCTTGGAGGATGTGAACAAAAATCCTCATCCATACGTCTGCATGCATGATGACATTATCATCTATGAAACTGTAGAAGGCTTCTAGGTGTTCTTCTGCCGTTACGTGTCCCTCACCCGTGAACTTAGGTAGTTGCTTGAGGTAACCATCTGCAGGGAGGGCATTGAGGGGCTGAGGCAACACAAGAGGAGCATACCTAGCAGCTATAATTGCCTCCATTCTGGTCATAGGGGGATTAGCGTCGGCCATAGGAATATTAGGTGCAGGAGATCTTGGAGGAGAAGGAGCTCGCGACGGGACTGCTGGGAATGAGCCTCGAATGGGAGTGGGGAACAAGAGAGGATCTAAGGAGAAGGCTAACAAGCTCAAGTCAGCAGGCGCTCCTCTTTGTGTAGGAGTGGGAAAATCTTCTGTGGTTCCGAGTCTACGCCAAGGAACAGCTTCAGAGGAGGGGGGAGTGACAAGGATTTATCCCTCCAATCCCAGACCAGGAGGGGAAAACTCAGCAGGAACACTCCCAAAATTTAGGAAACGGGAAACTTCTAAAGGAGGTCTATTAAGAAACTGAGGAGGAGAAAATAGAGTTCTTACAGAAGGAGATGGAAGATTACCTGTTTCGGTGGTGGAAGCTTCTTCTTCAGGGGCCTTTCCTTTTCTGAGAACCACCTCTGGATCAATTTCGGGTGTAGCTAGGAGCAGCTGTGGATGAGACCGTGTGTGTCTGCCTCTGAAAGCCACAATTGATAGAGCAGGTTCTCCCCAGCGGAGTCGTCACAACGGAGTCGCCAGGTGCACAACAACAATCTTGATAATTCTGATATCTGATGCACCTTGAGAATCAGTTAATCATTGTCGTTCAAAACCGGGGAAAATATTCAACTTCGTCCCCGACAACGGTGCCAGAAATGTTGGAGATGGAGGTCACTCTTGGATTGCTAGCAGGAGCAGATCTCGACACCCATCAATTTTATGTCACAGTTTTTTGTAGATGGGTGATTGAATGGGGGTAAACTCAAAACAATAGTGTTTCAACTTTGAAACCAGGCCAAGTGTGCATGAGCAAGTGAGGTCTTGCGTAAATTTCAGACAGTGAGCTGTAGTGAAGGGTGAACAGGCGGAAGACTTATACAAGATAAAAGCGGAGGTCTGTTACAAACAACAAGTTTCTAATAGACTATATAAGAAGGAATTTAAACACAAGGTCGGCTTACATTCAAACACAAAAAAAAAAAACAGAGAATGCAGTAATGCAACAATAAATCTGATATCATAACACAACTACAACAATTCGCGCGAGTCGGTCGTTCACAAATCCTCTTAGCATAAGATGAAAATTAGACGGAGTAAGAAGAACTGTCTGTCATAAAACAAGAAATCTCATATACCGATGCACAAGCTGAAAGCTAGAATAGCTGCTAAAACATTACAGTAGGGAGCTTTGCTCAATCATCGATCCTTACAAAAATGGTGAAATCGCCTACATATACTCAGAACAACAGCTGCAACAAAATGGAGACTCTACATTAAAAGCTTTGCATCTGCATGGCCTCTGACAATATACACCAACAATCTCTGAATGATCGTGCACCTATAGCAGATGCAATCGAACTCCTGATAGTTCCGTAGGCGAATTGACGTGCTCTTAACTCGTCGCTGGACTTTCCCATTATGGCAGAGGCGATGTCTAACCACCACCAATTGCTTCAATAACTGCTTTATTGGGATTGAGGACAGCCCGGCTAACTCGGCACCTTTATGACGTGGAAGGCCCCTCGTGCTACCACCTGGATTAACTAAACGGCCCGATGAATAGCGTGGAGGCCAGCACGAAGGGTTGGGCGCAGAAGGGGAGTGGTGGCACCAAAACCGTGGGGGGGAAATAAGAATCAATGAGGTGTGAGAGAGGTAGCAGGGGAAGACACATGGCGGAAGGAAATAAGTGGTAATAATGGGTGTGCCTTGATGGGAGGCTGACATGTAAAGGAGTGGGACATATGGCAGGTGGTGAGTGGACGATGAGATGGGAAAGGGACCACACGAACCAAAGAGGGAAGATGGACAGGTGACACATGGCAACAGGGGAGAGGAGGCTCAAGAGGATGACATAACGGGGGGAAGGGCCCACGTTGGTTAAACATAGAGCAGCTGAGAAGGATGGGATCTTGTGAGCACCGTTGATCCGGGCGCTTAGATCTCGGTCGTTGGGAAGCTGCGCGCCC
>ML809610.1:74910-98229 GCA_009831015.1 Picea engelmannii | reverse complement strand
CTAACTTTATAATTACAAACAATCATGCAAAATTAGTGTATACTATAACAAACATTCAAACAATATATATACATATATATAATTTTATATAAAATTGACAAAATAAAAAAAGATAATAAATATATAGCTAATTACCATGGTACTATATTCATTCGATCTGCCATCAATGTGACCATATTTCCTACAATGTTTTGTAGTTGTTTCTATTAAAATTCTTATGGGACGTCTGAGGCAACATTTTTTACAAGGGCAATAACATCTACCATCACCCTTTTCACCCGCTTTACTTTTTTCCCCACCTCTAACAACATTCTGCGACATTTTTCCACACAAAAATACCCTTTCGGAACCATCGTTGTTATAGCAAGATTGTCGCAACATCTTCAAATCGTCAAATATTTATAGGCCAATTTTAGGTCACGATTGTCACAATTGCGATGATAGTGACCTAAAAATATATTTTTTTTTACAGCTATTTATTTCAGGTCATTTTCAACGGTAAAGTTTGACTAAATTATTATGGTCGACAATCGTCGCTTATGTGATGACCAATCTAAGGTCGTCGCTTATGAGACAAACATTGACCATTACATTTTAGTCAAATTGTAGGCATTGAAATTGCGACGAACACAGGATAGATTTAGAAAATAAAATAAAATCTCAAGCATGTTGCGACGAAAGAGTACTTTCGTCACAATTTTTTCAATATGTAGTAGTGAAATATCATTTGGCCACATAAATGACTCATTAAGATACCCTATAAATATATTCCATAACTAATACTTGACATTTTTTGTAACACCCCAGTTTTTTATCCTTATGAACTAGAATGTATTATGTAAATATGACTTAGGCTGGTGAGTTGGTAAATTTGGAAAGGGGCCAGAGTGCCCAGAAATGTAATACATCTATATATATTAATAAAATACATCATCGACTGCAAGACACACAAGGAAAAAAGATATAATGGGCTATGATTCCATGATAGAGGGGGGCTTAAGGGGATAAGTCTTTTTATTATATTTTATTTACCCATTTTGATTTTATGGCGAAAAGTGGTTACATGAGATTCTTTGGGAGGCCATGGGGTTCTTTATTTCATGTAATTATATAAACCACTCTTTGGGCTATTTGGGGGTTCATTCCTTTCACTCTTTCATTTTGGGGGTTCACTTTCTCTTCTCCATTCACTCTTACGCTCTTATCACTCATTCATTATTTTTTCCTCATTCTTGCTAATTTGTGTGATCTTGGTCTGAGCATGGAAATGAATGGTTGGAAGAGGATATCCATTGCTAGATGGCTATAATAAATTGTTGATTATTCCAAGTGAGAATGGATGCCTATGGGCATGAGATTGATGGTAGTTCTGAATGAACTATTCACAAATGATAATCCTTGGAGTTTCCAACATGGACATTTCCTGACCAATAACACTGGAGCCCTAGAGATAAATAGAACAACCTGAGGGACTACATGGTAGAGAAAGGGGTTCATTTAATTGGGTTGTACAGGCTGAAGGGGAAAGATAGATGGAAATCAATATTTTTGTGTGGTTGGGAAAACCTGAGAGCTAATTAGCCAATTTTCGAGTGTTTTAGATTTTTCCTAGGACCCGTCCTTGTGGATTCATAGCTTTGGTTCGAGGGTGACATACTATTGAAAATTAGAACAACAGTGTTTATGGTTGGGGGGAACGTCCTTGGTCTACAACCAGTTGGTGATGGTTTAATTAAAGATAAGTGCTCTTTGTGGTTTTGGCATAATTTATATTTTGTTGTGTATATTTATCTTTGAGATGTGTATATTTAATGTGCATGCTTGTTGCATATTGTTGTGCATGGAACACTATTTCTTTGTTGGATGGTTTAACATGAATCTTGATTACTACATGTGTGGTTATTGCATTCTTCATGCTTGATTTTGAATTAATTATTACCAGAATTCAAGATCAGTTAAAGAAGTGTGTTCTTGAGTAGCATTCCCAACGTGTTGGTGGTTGGGTATGTTACATATTGGTATCATAGATTCTAGTTGAAACACCAAATTGGCATGGGATGAAATTGTTGGACATGGTATTATGGTGTTGGCATTGATTTCAAGAATATCAATATGGTATTTTCATTAAGAAACAATATGTCTTTGAGATCCTAAAGCTCGGGAGAGATAGTGTATTAGGTTGCATAGAATGAGAGCACACAACATTAAGACCTTTGGAAAGGTCAAAGGAAAGCTTAGGAAAAGGAGTTCCTTAAGGAAGTTCTATTGGGATCGAATTCCCAACAGAACAACTATAGAAACGCCTTCAGAACTGTGAGGAAACTATGTTACATTTGGGAGATATGATAACCATCGATCACTAACCGAAGGCAAAAATCAATGATCGGGGTTCAGTTGGAATCCAAGTGTAAATCCAAAGGACTCTCAGAGGAATCAAATCTTTGAAATAAATTGATCCTATATCAATAAATCTTCAGGAGAAGGCAAGTAAACGAGAGCTTTCAGATCTAGTTGAAACATTTTGAGTATAAACAGAGTTATCAGATCGAACCATTAAAACCTCAACCATTTGACTGGGTTGATGAGTTATGTGGTCATTTGAATTTGACCATTTTGATGATAAATGAATTAGAAATGGGTGAAATCCATGAAGGCCAAAACCACAAAATAACGTAGGTCGTCAGATCAAGGAAGAAATTTGGGTGAATTATCGACCTCTCAATTGAGTATAGTGGAAGGACTTGGTAATCCACAATATCTTAGAGTAACAAAATCATGCAAAATGTCAATCTAAGATCCCTTTGGAAATTTTCTCAACTGTTAGATCAAGTAGTGGAAGGATGGCGTAAGCACTTCGACAGGTATAGCTACGAGGGGGTTGAATTAATTTAGAGTTGTAATATCCTAGAGTCACGGAGTAATGAAATCATGTAGACCATCAATCTAATATCCTTTCGATACTTTTCTAAACTGTAATATCAAGCAGTGGAAGGATGGTGTAAGAACTTTGACTAGTATAACTTCGGGGAGGTTGAATGACTTTAGAGTTGTAATATCATGGAATCCTAGATTGTCAAAGCCCCAAAATAAATAAGGAACATCCATATCAACACTTGATTAAGTCATAGTCATTGATTAAGCTAGTGGAAGGATAATGTAAGTGAAGGTGTTAACCGATGGTAAGCCATCATCGTCACTTTATGACCACTTCGAAAGGTATAACTCTGGGGGAAGTTGAACAAATTGAGAGTTGTAATATCTCAGAGTCCCAGAGTGTCGAATTCCCAAAAATAAATAAGGATCATTCATATCAACACCTAATTAAGTCATGATTTTTGATTTTGTTGAAGCCTCTAGATGAGACAGGATCGTTCAGTCAATGGGAGATTAAATCTCAACTATCCGATCTACTAGTGGAGATAATATAAGTACCTCGGTGTAGTGTACTTAGAGAAATATTACTCCAAAAGAATGAAAGAATTTCGAAGTCCATAGGACTTGGTTCCATCACCGGTCTCATGATAAGGTAAATGGGTTGATTAGAGGCACAAAGGGCCTATAAGTAAACAATCCTACAGACATTTTCGAATGATGTCCTGTGTAGAACAATAAAGAGAAAAGTGCTAAAAGAACCTGTGGCATTGTTTGGAAAATTTGTTATAATATGCATAATTCTAACAAAATGGTTTCTTGCACATTTTGGAGAATTACGAAGTATAACCATATCAGTTTAAGAAAAGAATGTGTATTCAAGAAATGGAAGAAGGAGAGGGATATTATAGTCATGATAAAGAGAAAAAGGAGAAAATATTAGTGTGGGTAATGTAGAAACAATCAAATGGACACAAGGGCAGAGGGGAGCAAGAAACATTACTAGAGATTGTGAGAAGCTTAAGAATATAAGTACATAGCTACAAAGTAGACAAAGAGAGGATGATAAGAGAACAAAATCAGATAAATTATCAAGTGATGCAAAGATTAAATAAGTTGTTTGAGGAAACACAGAGCTACATGACAAGTAATGAAAAGTGGATAAAGAACTCAAAAAAAAAAGAAGAAGAATAAAACAAAATTATTATTATTCAACTACTACATAATCTGAATGAATTGCAAGGCACAACAACAAGAATCCTCACATAGGACATGAAGCTAGCAGGTAAACAATGTAATTGATGGGAATACAAAGGAATAGTAAGAATCCATAGCATTTAAGGTAGAGAGGTGTAGATAGTTGCAAGATTGATGTGAAAGAGAACAAGGATCTAAAGAGGTGGTGTGTGAATAATCTCTATGTGTCAAGCACAAGAGTGCCTAGGAAGTATTTGTTAGATATGACTTAACTACTTGTTTAAAAGTACTCAAACAAAGAAATCCACTTCTGATATCAAAGTTCACAGTGGAAGCATGATACCAATGCATAAAAATTAGAGATAGAAAAATGAATTCTCTTTCACTTGAAAAGTGCCACTAAATGAAAATAGACTTCCATTGGGAATGGTGCTAAGTGTGAAAGGTATGGTTTCATAGGGAAATTTTAAATGAAGTAATATAATGGAAAACTAGGAGATAGTATTGATTCAAGAACGTTGTGGTAGTAGAGTGATGGAATGTTCTGAGCTACTTCATTCCAAGGTTTTGGAATGTTTCATAAAGGTAAATTTTGGATATGACTGCCTAAGAGAGGTTGCTATAAATAGAACAGATTGGTTGGATTTCAGAATGGCCAAGTGGAACTTGGCTGGAAAGTGTTCGAATGATGGAAAAATAGTGGATAGGAGAAGAATGCAAGCACACAGGGCAACAAGGATATGAATAAATTCAAGGAAAACTAGCTAAAAATAAACAAATAAACAAATAACTGAATTGAAACATAAATGCACTAGAATGCATGATGCATACCATGAAGTTAGAATGCATATGCATTAGTAGGCATGTTGATAGTGAATACTTGGTGCATTGTGCATATGTACATGTTGGATATGCATATGGCATGCTTTTGGGATTAAAATATCTTGATGTTATATGCATGCAATGCTAATGTTATATTGAGTATGACTAATGATGGATTATGTATTCAGATAAAAAAAAAATAACATGGCTAAGAGGTGGATGTTTCTGCTACATATGAATTCCATCTATGTGAAGACCCATGAGGGTGGTAGTAATGGTGATCATAAGGATGGAGGAGGAATCCTGTGAGCTTCTACAAATGGCAACTGTTTAGACAACATCAAGTAGGTTGATAACAACCATGAAGGTACACATTTAATTTCTTCAAATATTGAAGGGAATTGAGGTAATAATTCCCTCAGTTAAATTTCCAAGATTTAAATTGATATGTAGTGGCTAAAGGCCTAGAGAATGTAAATGTTGTTGATGCTAGAATGCATTCAGATAAAATTAAGTTGCACATGGTGTTATGATTGGTTATGAGATCATGACCAGGTCAAGTCAGGAGATACCCTCCTATTATAACATTAAATGACCATAGATATATTCATGTGTGAGACCATGATATGGTTGGATATGGAAGGGCTATAGCAATATATGAGTGCTCAATGGTATTTACTATATATATGTTGTTTGGATTGCAACCTCTTTGTCGACATTGAATAGAACTTAAGAATTATATTGTTGGTGTTGTGTTTGGGTTGAAAAGGAAGGTATCAAAATAGTTAGGTAAGTAGTAGGAAGTGTGTGGATGATGTGTTGAGGCATTTTCCAGACCTTCCATCTCACCATGGTGGAATTCATGACATAGTTATGTGGTATTATGTAGTCAATGCAGGGGATGCATTCTATAGATGTGGCCATGGGTATTGGCACGTTGATTGTTATTTTATTGGTAATTATTTGTTGCATTATGAAAATAGTGTGGTGCTAAAAATACATAATGATGGATAGTTGCATTATATCTAATATAAATACTAGTTGAAGGTGATTGAACTGTTGTTTGTTACAATTCCGAGATTACTTTTTGGAGCTTTTGAAAATGTTACAAGTGGTATTAAAGGAATGATTGAATTCATTTTGGTGAATGCATGTATATATTATATAACACATAAATGATTATGATAACAACTAAAATTATGTGAGTATTTCTAACTCTTGAAGTTGAAAACACTTCGGGAGTTGTTAGAGATTGCAACAAGAAAAGTTGCAGGTTAAAGTAGTTACATAATGATAAATTATGGAAAATCTATGTCAAAGGAATAGAGTGATAAGAATATTGATGGATAGAAGAAAGAAAATGTTGGTCGATAATACATGTGTAGAGAATGATGGGTTCATTCCAATTAATAGTTTTTCTTTTGTTTGTTAATTGGTCCAGACATTCTTGGTATTGGGATTAACCTTTGGCTTGAGAAACCACGACTTAGGGGCATCTAAGCCGTCAAAATCACACCCGGCCTCAGCCACACCAACCCTTAACATGGTTGGATTTTTTTGTCCCCGTAGGTTTCGAACCAGTGACTTTTCAACACAGAGTGGCTTAACAACACACTTCTTCACCCACTGTCCTACACCTTGGGGACCATTCCAATTAATAGTTGGATTAATGGAAGTGATTGAATTGTAGTTGTAAACAATTCTGAGATCACTTTGTGAATTTTTTTGAATTGTTTCCATGAAAATATATATATTTTGTACATGAGATACTGACAGTTTGTTTGGCTGAGTATAAATTGAGGAAATTGTAGCAAGAATGGCCTTGGATATGGTAGGGATGTAATCCTTATGGAATATTGATATCTACAGCTGTAGAGCCAAACATTATGAGCATAAAATTCATGCCTAGAAATTTTATTTCTTGTATATAATAGATTTAAGAAATTAATAATTACAAATTGTTATGATATGCTAACAATTGATTTGGTTGACTGAAGGTTGAGGAAATTGAAGAAACAATGGTATTTGGGTATGGTACTATTGTAATCTATAATAAATATTGATGCCTTCTACTACAGGAACCAAACGAATTATGAGCAGGAAGCTCATGCTTGGAAAATTTTGTTTTCTTGTATAAAATAGATTTGAAATTTATGATTGAAAATTGTTATAATGATATCTCATGATGACTATATGTGTATAATACAGATGAGATCTTGTCTATGGAAGCTAGAAGATTGGGAAAAATATCACTAGAATAAAATCGATCTCAATGATGAAGGCATGGAATGAAGAAAGTCTAGTGGACTTGTTGCAACTAGAGTTCTTGGAGCCGCAACTCTAAAACATTCTTGGCTTAGTGCACTGGATCCCTGGAGAGAAATGGAACAAGCTAAGGGACTGCATGGCAGAGAAATGGGTTCATTTCTTTGGGTTGTGTAGGGATGATGGGGAATGGGATCTTTCTGAATGAAATTGTTTCCAGAAATGTAAATTGTAAAATATTTGTGCATGTTTTGGGCCAGAGTGCCTATGTATGCATGCTTCTTCCTAGGTTGGAATGCCTATGTATGTAAGGGTTGGTTGGGGTTCCTATGCAGAGTAAAGTCTAGAGTGCCTATAATTGTAAGAACATTAGTATGGTGTTATGCACTAAGAAAAGTGCCAAAATAAGTAGACGGGATGTAAAACCCTTTTTTTTTTATCCCTGTGAACTAGAATATATTATGTAAATATGACTTAGGATGGTGAGATGATAAAGTTGGGAAGGGGGCGAGGTGCCTAGAAATGTAATACATCTATATATATTAATAAAATACATCCCTGGCTACAAGACAAACAAGGACAAAAGAGATAGGGGGTTATTATTCCATGAGAGAGGGGGCTTAAGGGGGTAAGTCTTTTTATTATATTTTATTTACCCATTTTAATTTTATGGAGAAAAGTGGTTACATGAGATTCTTGGGGAGGCCATGGGATTCTTGACTTCATTTCATTATATAAACTACTCTTTGGGTTGTTTGGGGCTTCATTCCTTTCACTCTTTCATTTTGGGGGTTCACTTGCTCTTCTCCATTCACTCTTACACTCTTCTGACTCTTTCATTCTTAGTTCCTCATTCTTGCTAATTTGTGTTATCTTGGTGTGAGCATGGAAATGAATGGTTGGAAGAGGAGAGCCATTGCTAAATGGATGTAATAAATTACTGATCATTCCAAGTGGGAATGGATGCCTATGGGCATGAGATTGATGGTAGTTCTGAATGAACAGTTTGAAACTAAGAATCCTTAGAGTTTCCAGCATGGATATTTCCTGACTAGTAGCATTGGATCCCTAGAAAGAATTGGAAAAACCTGAAGAACTGCATGATAGAGAAAGGGTTTCATTTCTTTGGGTTGTGCAGGCTAAATGGGAAAACGAGATAGAAATTAGGATTGTTGTGTGGTTGGGAAAACCTGAGAGCTAATTAGCCAACTACCATGTGTTTTATATTTGGTCTAGGACCCGTCCTTGTGGATTCATAGCCTTGGATCGAGGGTGACTTGTTGTTGATAATTGTAACAACAGTGTTTATGGTTGGGAGGAATGTCCTTATTTTTCATCTAGTTTTTGATGGTTTAATTAAAGATAATTTCTCTTTGTGTTTTCTGCATAATTTATATTCCATTGTGTATATTTATCTCTCAGATGTGTATCTTTAATGTTCCTACTTGTTGGGTATTGTTGTGCATGGCATGCTCTTTCTTTATTGGATGGTTTAGCATGAATCTTGATTACTATATGTCTGGTTATTGCATTCTTCATGCTTGATTTTGAATTAATTATTACAAGAATTCAAGATCGGTTAAAGAAGTGTGTTCTTGAGTAGCGTTCTTGGCCTATTGGTGGCTGGCTACATTACATTTTTCATCATAGGAAGTAAAACCAAAGGGTTTGACTAAGGGGTAAGGCTCATATGATCAACATGGATCCATTTATTTCCATTCATATCCTATAGGGAAACTATGCCTGTAGGCCTATGGGAAGAGAATCCATGCTACCTATAGGGAAACTATGCCCACAGGCCTATGGGTAGAGTTTCCTTGTAGCTTGGAAACTCTACCCACATGCATCTGGGCATAGTTTCCCTATAGCATGGAAAATCTTCACACAACCATGTTGGCAGAACAAATATTCTACATGGAATAGTTTCCATGTTTCCATGTAGCATGGATTCTTTTCCCATGGGCCCGTGGGTAGATTTTCCATGTAGGATGGAAACTCTACCAATGGGCCCATGGAAAGAGTTGTCATCCTATATGAAAATGCTTCCCACGGGATTGTGGGTAGATTTTCCTTGTAGGATGTAAACTCTATCCACAGGCATATGGGCAGAGTTTCCTTGTATCATGGAAACTCTTCCCACGGGACCATGGGAAGAGTTTCCATGCTATCAGTCAACTCCCTCTGAGCAGATTTTCCATGCTACAGGGAAACTCTACCCATAGGCCCACGGGAAGAGTTTCCCTATAGCATGGAAACTCTTCCCACTTAAGTTAAGGAATAAAATAACCTCTAGGATGTATCCATTAGTGAATGAAAACTTATATGACTATGATTATTTATATTGATGTTATAGTGATAGTACTTGTAAGGCCAATATCTATCTTCCAATCTAAAAACAATGGCCAATGTTTGCTCATTGAAACTCAACTTCTCATTTGTTGAGTTCTGTGATTATTCTTGTACATTATGATATATGGTTGATATCACTCCCCAAATGGTTGTAGATCTACGGTCCAAATTGACCCTAGGATCCCTCCCGTGATAGTGTTTCTACTTTGGCCCCTAGATAAAATTCGACCATTGGACTCAAATGGTGTTCGCAACCTAACATACAAGGCCATTATGTACCTACCACTTAGGCATTTGTTTCCACATGTACTGGTCACCTAGTACGACACATGGCACATTCGTACCCAAAGGAATCTGCCTCAAAAGGGCCAAAAATCTCTAAAACATGGCACAATCTTCGTTGGAAATGTGGCACCATCGCCACGTGACACATGTCATTTTCTTTCCTATAGATTCTCTCCTATAGGTGTCGATTCAATCATGATATGTGTCACAATTGTAACACACCCAAGATGGGGTGAAAAAAAAAAAAATTGTCCTCCTTACAGGGACAGATCCTTTCCCTCTACGATTCCTAATTTGGGAAGTCTAAGACTCAGACCGACCCTCTAGTCAAGGTTCTCCAACTCTCTAAATCAAACAAGACTTAGAGACCTTGATAGTCTCACCTTTTAATCAAACACAGACCCTTCTAGCTTCCGGTGCAGGTGTTATGATACCTGCAACCTTCTCCTTCGCACTTCAGCGAAGTCTTAGAATTGGCATTAGCCCCTTTTCTCTTGGCCTCTCCTCAGATGTGACCTTGGGCGACAACCTCACACAAACACACAATTGCAGGCGCAGCCAAAGGAGGTTTGAAACCAAACTACTTTTCGGCCCGCAATTATCCTCGAGTCTCCACGTGTCCTTTCTCCAAAACCAGGGTTTGGATTGCGACCCGCCCTCAAATTTTTAAAGTTCTCACACCTCCAATCCCCACAATGCTATGGGACCATTGATCTCCTGATATTGAAGGTACTGTCTGAACTGACGATTCATATCTTCCCTTTTCAAATCCATGGACCAGATATTTTATAGGGATCTACGAGAGATATTTGATCTCACCTCTACACCAATCAACACTTTTTGTTTTGTCAAATGGATTATTTCAACATCTCAAGGTTCCATGTTACCTCCCAGGGGTTCAGTTTCGATGGAATTTCATAAGTCCCAACACTTGGTTTCTTCTGGAAACAATACCTCTCCTAACAAAGAGATGTGATTTATCCTCCCCTTCAGATCAACAATGGTAATTTATCCCCAACTCTACACTGGTTCCTTGAGTGGTTAACACCTAGCTTAAGGACTTATCCAATTCCAAAGTTCTTCTAGGTTCTTTATAAAGGTTTACTAGGCCTTCACGGCTCTCTCATTTTCACCAAAGAACATTAAGGTTGTCCCTTTCACCATTTAAGTCGAGGTTCTCATCTCATGTAACCCTTCATTGGAAGATAGGAGGTTTCACATAGATTTAAGGTTCTATGTTCACTCAGAGGTCTTCCTCAAACACTGGGTATTCTGATTACCTAACTCAAGGTTCCTTTATCCACTCTTTCTAACTGGGGTTTAAACCATGTGACCATTCTAGGACACAGAGTCCTGGATTTCTCCACATCCAGGAGATAAATCCGAATTTATTACACTTCTTCAGCCTCCTTGGGCCACTATTATAGTTAATATGTCATTCCTTCTAGGAGGAGGGTTACAATTCTTCCTTCCTTTTTCATGAGAACCATTATTATTGTCATATTATTGTCTACATGGGATACAAAAAAAATCAATACTTCAACCTTCTTATAGGTCCACCACTATCCAAGTGCACATAATTGCAAATGGAACATGATTCTATGCAAGTAACATACTTGTAAATTTTGGTATACAATGAAGGAAGCAATTATTCATTTACCAAATTTCATAGAGATACTTATCTGTTACAAATTTTATCCATCCAACTAACTGTGGGTGTTTTCCTTTCCACCCAACCATAGGCTTTGCATGCTCAGACACTTCGGCTGCATGCCACCCCCATGCCAAGACATAACACCATCAAGGAATTGTATACACTTACTCATGCATTCTCTTGTAGTAGCTCTAATTCCCTAAAGCCCCAAAACATATCCCTTCTCTTCTCCAAATGTGAACCTCTCTTTGTTTTCCCTCGTGCATTCTTCTCTTGCATGCCCCACACAGGAAATTTCTTGACTTGTCCTCTTCCTTCTGCCAAAAGGAACTTCTTGGGTCAATCCTGGACTGCAGAATTGCTACTATGTTGTACCTTTGGATGGAATCCTTTGTTGTCCTAGCCATATTTTCCATATCTACATTCATTGAGGGTGGTTGGTTGTTCAACTACCAACCCCTTACCATTAATCATTTGACTTCAATTGTGATTTAAAGTAAGTATGATCACTTACTTCATATTATTCACCAAGGTGGATTAGGGTATTTACATATGAACTCTCTTCCTACCCCTCACTAATCCCTCTCATGTTATCATGGCCAATACTGAAGGATTCACCCCCACAGTCAGTTGTTTTCATTTTCGATTGATCATCAATACATGTACATTGTTTGCATGCCATTTCATGGAAATCATTAAACATGATTAATTACATATTGGGGGAAATAAGGGTGTTTCAATTGACCTCTGAATACTTTCATTCTTTACCTTTGAACACAAGAAGCATGGGAAGTCATCATTTTCCTTGTAGATCCCAATTGGATCCACCTTCACAACCATTTCTCATCGATTATTTTATGAGTGAAATCAATGGGATAATTCATTCCAATCATGAAGACAATTACATCATCCTTATCAACCTTTGGATGTATCATATTTGTAGAAGTGATACCCAACCTTGGATTTATTTGGGCCTTCTGCTTCACGAGTGTAAACTTACGTTGGTTCCAAATCAAGGAGTGATCAAGATTCTTTTTGATACCCATGTGATTTTTAATGAATCCATGTTTTGGTTTATAACCAAGAAAGGGAAGGTTTCAATATGATGATGACCTCATTGAGTGGTTTCACTAGATATTTGACTTTACCTAATAGCCACAGTCTTTAGTTAGATACCAGGGTTAGGAAGAATAAATCTCCCTAAGTAGTTATGTAGGATGCATGTTTTTTTTCCATGCATTTTCTTTCCTTCATTTGTGTGTTTATTTTCACACATTACCTAATTTATTGCTTGATGCATTTTATTTTTATTAGAGTAATTCCTTACATATTTTATCAAATTCCATTTCATTGTTTAAACTTAGTAAAAATTCGTATTTATGCAAAGTAGTATTTTACTCACTAGGGTGGTAGATTTTCCCCTACTAATGCCTTTTCCAACTTAGATGATGTGTAGATCACATGTTTATGAGAGATGATGGAGTTCTCATACACTATAGAATTAGAGTCATGTCCTCAAGTAGGAGATAGATGTTACCCCCTAAGTGGTGACAACTTCATAGGTACCCTCATAGGGGTGTCATGTTGTTGTTTTGATGATCTATATTGCTTATATTCTCCATAATCATATAGTTATTCTCATTATATCCATCAAATGTATGATCATGTTATTTCAGTTGTGGTATATATAGTCCTCCTCCCTCACTCCTTAAATGATAAATGCACTATGGATTGTACATTGTGGTTTCACTATGATCTACCTGAAGAGTTTCTTCATACTTGTGAAGTCTAGGGCCCAATGCTTGATAAAATTTTCAATAAAACATACAATAGAAGATACACTCTTTGGATTGCAAGAATGATTAACCTATTACTTCTATTTAATATCTAGAAAAAAGTACGAATAGTATTATTAATAAATCCTCATATCTTTCCTTGAAATTTGAAACATACTTCACAAATGATGAGACATGTGGAATAGAAGAAAGAGCATCACCATCAAACTTTAGAATATTTTTCCCATTTTAGAGGGAACATGTTTGTGTATCCCAAAATATCCTTAATATTAAGAGGAGAATACATTTCATGAAGATACCATAATGCCATATTTGTTATAATCTTGATCATTTGCCATTAATTTTTAATTTAAAAATTAAAATAATACCTATTTAAATCTTCAAATTATTATTTTTATAATATTATAATAAATATTAAATTACACTTCAAAAATATGTATTTTTACTATTATGATCTTTTAAATTTTACACACCTACACAATAGTTAAAACCAATATATATATATATATATATATATATATATATATATATATATATATATATATATATATATATAACTTTTTAATTATTTTATTATTAAACGTTTCACTAATTATATTAAAATTAAATAATTTGTATTAAAAAAAGGATATAAAAATAATTTTTATTACAAAAATATATAATTCTTCTTATTAAATTAAATTAGATAGTACAAAACAAATAAATATATATAATATTATAATATAAAGAAAATAATAATAGATTTATATGGATTATCTTTTATTAAAAGAGTTAGTAATGGGTGATCCTTATATCTTTGATTATATATACATATTCTTTTTTTTTTAATTATTAATTTTAAGTTATATTAAAAAAATTATATATATATATATATATATGAAATACAAATTTATTATAATGATGATGGTTAATATCCACTGAGACTTAGATTGGTCTATCGGACATTAAGAAAAGTAAGAGATTACTTGGAATTTTTGTAATGTTATTTCAATGCTTGAAAAGCATTAGGAGAAGCATTCCAAGATTATTGTAGTTTTGATGACTTAGAAGGTTAGGAAGGTTGGTATTGTGAAAAATATTTTGAAATTGAGATATAATTTGGGTATATGCATGGCACTCTAGGAGAAATTGTTTTCCACCATCAACCCTTTGAGTATGACAAAGGTGACATATTATTTCATGCCATGGTGTTTTGGGAATTTTCCAATGCTCAGTTTCACTATGAAACTCATGAGAAGTTGATCCATATTATTTTGAGAAAAAAATGAAGGCATAGATATAACAATTAAATATACAGAGATGTTTCAATAAACACTGAAATACAATAATGCACAATTTTTATTAATGAGAGAATGTACAAAAACTGTAAAATTACAGAGTGAATGACTCCCTAGAATGGTGTCAAATAATCTCTGAGAAGAGATGCGATGGCTATTCTCATTCACAAGAAGACGATGATGTTTAAAATGAGGCTCTAGAGGCCTTTTTATCATAAATAAAATCCAAAACCATAACCCCGGAAGACGAAGCTCCAAAATGTTTTCACACCCGGATGAGGGTAGTTGGTACGTCAACTTCCCAAGGGTGAAAATTTTTCATACGATCTTCGTTTGGGGTGCACAATAGCTTGTTTGAAAGGTATATCCAAGGAATAAATTTTTTTCATCACACTCCAAATAAATCCCATAGTGTGACTGTGGCGGGCCCAAAAAACGTTGTTTAGGGCCTCTAAATGGCCCCAGAAGTTTAGGACTCGAAAATATGTAGAAAAACTACCAAAGTGGAAACCCCTGTTTTGAGCAAGTGGAATAAGTGGGTAGCCATTGATTTCCACCTAGATCAATCGTCCTCCCTTAGGAAGAAATGGTCTCCATTTCACCATGTCCCATGGGAATATTTTGTTGAATATGAACCTTGGTGAGTTGCTTGCCTTGTTAAAGAAGTTGCCCTTCTTATCTTGTTGAAGGTTGTTATGACCTTGTTGTTGGAGGGGTTGGATTTGTTGAACCAATCTAGCTGCATGATCTATCAGAGTGTGGGAGTAATTTTTCAATGAAGATGCAGCATGAAGAACATGAAGGTATTTATCATAACTTGGTTTAACTAGGTAGTGTGGAGGAATCGTCGTAGGTGCAGTAGGAATATCTTGGTGCTCTTCTACAATCTTGTTGATCTTGTTGATATTGCTGGATAGAATGGTCTTGGGTCGAGGATGCAATGGTTGTAGTGTACTTCTCTTCTGACCAAGTTGTGAAGAGGCTAAATTTTGTGGTGTGAGAGATTACTTTGTTTCCTTGTTTTTTTGGTATAGTAGTCAGAACTACCTCTAGTATCCTATAGGGCTGACCCCCCAAAGTAACAATGATGATACAACATCGAGACTCATAAATAGTATGATGCCTCCACATATATGGTTTTCCTAACAGAACATCATAGAATTCTAGTGGGGAAACATCACACAGTACCTCATCCTTGAAGGTCTTGATGTCATATGATAGGAAGCACTGTTTGATGAAACGAAGATCTCATCATTGGTAGATCCATCTGATGTTGTATGGCTAAGAGTGTGGTGTTGTTGGAAAAACTAATTGCTTGATGAGATATGATGAGGTGAGGTTCTTTTGGCTTCCTTTATCAAAAATAAAATGTAACTGGGTCCCATTCACCCACATTTGTGAATGGAAAAGGTACCCCCCCCTCCTTAGTATCCTTTGGTTCTTCTCATTGGATTGTTTTTGTCGTGAAAGTAGTAGTCGGTTCTACATAAATTATCTATCTCCTTTTATTATTGTCTAAATTGGAGTCTGCGTTGGGGCTCAACTCTGTTTCTTTGAGCTCAGCTACCAATGAATGTTTTGAGCGACATTCATCGTTTTTGTGCCAAGGGATTTTGAGGAAGTCACACCACTTCCCAATGTCCTTCTTCGTCTTCATGTTTCCCTTCTTTTCTTGTGGCTTGTAATGGTTTTCTTGAGGTTGACTATTTTGTGAGTTAGAATTTCCTTTACCATACTTTGGTTGTTGTGGATTTGCAGACCTAGACTCCCACTTGTTCTGTTGCTTGAATTTATGCTCAATTTTTAAAACTTATCTATAAGCGCCTCCCAGTTATGATATTTCCAGAAACTCCATTTAGGTTTGTATGTACCTATGTATAACCCTCCAGTATTTCAGAACTAGATGTCACTCAAATTATTTGATACCTAGCTTGGTGTACAAGGTATGGAAGGTATTTTTGAACTATGATATTATTTGATCCCGCTTTTGATGCAACATGGTCCATCTCATGTATTGGTCATCATAGTTTCCCATAGGGTAATATTGTTCCTTGACCGCATCCATAAAATAATTCCAAGTGGGATTAACCTCAAATATTCTAGATTCCATTGTGGAGTTTTTCTCCTAGTAATTTTCCTACCAATGTTTGACATGGGGGAGACCCTTAAGGAGCACAAAGGTGATCTTTTCTCTGTCGGAAAAATTGTGAGCAAAGAAATAACCTTCTAGCAAATTCAACCATTTTCCCAAAGCATTGGCATTGATGTGACCTTCAAATACAAGAATATCAAAATTAACATGTACCTTGAATGGGTTAGCATCTCCAAAGAAACTGCTTGATGAATACGTGCCTATTATTTGCGGCAATTGTTGAAGGATTTGGGCAAAATTATCCAACATCGCGTTCCTCTGTTACGCAAGGGATTTCGTGAGAAATAGGTTGATGGGATCTTATGATCCCTCATTCCTCTTATATTCTTCCATGGGAGGCCTCTTGGGCTGGAGAGAGTGGTTATTCTCAAGGAAAAATAGCTTGAGAGACAACTCTCTATATCCTGACCTCGTCAGGGACATGCACAAGAAACGAAAAGGAGTTTCCTTCTTTGATACCATTGATCCAGATTATTTTAAGAATGAAATGAAGGCAGATATATAACAATGAATATACAAACATGTTGCAATATGTTAGGGTCCTAACCTGCACATAGGTACAACAATATATTCGGATGTAATAAAGGTCAATATTAATAATGCCTTTCAATAAAATAGAATAAGGCAGATGTAAGAAGACCTAATAGAAGCTTCCGCTTCTAGAAGGATCTTCCTCTAGATGCTTCTTTTTAGTATAAATAGTAGTCGAGGGTATGAGAACCCTAGCTTGGATGTTATTGTAATAGAGCTCTGCTCAACTGGAGGTTTCCCCCTCAAAGAGGCTTGTGAACATTGCTTTCAGATTCAATGTGCTATTTCTGTTGTTATTCTTATATCATTTCAATGTTATTGTGGTGAATGTTCTGGTTATATTGTTGTTATTTTTCCATTACTAGCATTTTATTCATGTTCTGCATACATTTTATATCTGGTATATTACAAGTGGTATTAGAGCACTTTCCTAAGAAGAAAGTGCGGGTTAATTTTTTTTTCCAGGGTAGAGACGTATTCTGGCGTCTTTAAGCCATAGAGATATGTTGTTACATGCATAAACATGTGGTTGAGGGATTCATACACGTAGGAAATACAAGTGGTACTTAAGCACACATCTATTGGCCACCGTCGTAACCCCTGTTGGTACCCATTCAAGTGGTAATGCATTAGACAACACCTGTGTATGGATCGGCCTAGATTACCTGAAGCCCTCTTTAGATAAACCGATCGGTCGCCTGACTGCTATAGTGTCATTGAGAACAACACTCGGGAAGATACTCTCTAGTACCTGGGTAGTCGGGTAGTACAACTAAGGGTATGGTCTATCCTCCTTAGTTAGTGCCCTGAGATATTGGGCTAAGTACTACTGTTGGACCCCACACGTATATTAGAGAGCTATAGCACAGGGAAAACGCTTATCTGTAGAACCCTTGAATACCTAACCCTTGGGGAAAAAAACATAAACAAATTAAAACATACAAGATCTATTGTCGTGCCACTAAGTTCGGGTTGCCAAGTAAATACACATTTCTTTTTAGTTAAGCATTTGGGCATTTCCTCTCTGCAGTATTCTTCATACCAAAGTATAACTTCGTAATAAAAAAATAAAAAATAAATTCTAGAAATTTTTTCACTATTATTTCAAACCTATTCCATTGGATTCATCTCTTCACCCTTATCACATTCATCCATATCATTTTTTCGGCAAAATGCTTTTACCCCGCCCACCCCTTTTCAGTTCCCCCATCCTCATGGCCCATACTCATAGCCAAGACTTGGAAGCTCGCTTCAAAACCTTTCAATCTGGTCTCATTGAGACCCAACAAGAAGTGAAACAACTCAGTGCCAATGTTTTTGCCATCAATACGACCATGCAGTCCTTAATGGGAAAAATCAAACAAGACCTCACCACCCAACTTGAATCGGTCTTTTCGACACTCTGCACCAAACTGCATATCCCTACAGATAACCCTTCCACTTCCTCACCCCCACATACTGAAGGTGACCATTCCTCTCATTCCCATACCTTGCAGAACCATCACTTTCAACGTGACCTATGCATTCCACGAGTGGATGTGACCAAATTTGATGGCTCGGACCCCACTGGTTGGGTAACCCAAATGGAACATTACTTCTTTTTATACAACATTACAGATGACTTGTCCAAACTCCAGTATGGTGTTCTCCATCTATATCAAGAACATTGGCAATGGTGGCAATGGAGAAAAAAATCACGTCAAGGGTATATTGCTTGGACACAATTTGTGGTAGAGCTTTATGAACGCTTTGACACTGACACCAACCATTTGAGTCATTTGACAAAGCTGAAACAATTAGGAATATTGGAAGACTTTATAGCCGACTTTGAGCACCTGGATTTTAGAATAGAGGGCATGTCTAATTCTTTTTTCCGAGAGTGTTTTATTAGCGGCCTCAAGGATGAAATTCGGGCCCATGTCCTCATGGCTCAGCCTGAGAGTTGGGTGGAGGATACCAAAAGAGATAAGGAAGCACAACAGGTTGTATCTTCTCAAAATCACAAACCCTACTTCATCCCTTGCCCTAAACCAGTAAATCTCACTGCTCCCTCTGCTCCACTAAATATCCAAAATTTGACCTAGGCTGAAATGGCTGAACGCCAACTCAAAGGCCTTTTTTATAACTGTGATGACAAATATTTCCCAGGCCACAAGTGTAAAGAACAAAATATTTTTATGGCCATCTCTGAGGAGATTTCAGAAGAAGATGAAGAAACTCCCTCTATGTCTGAATTACCTGAATCCACTAACATAACCCCTCCCTCAGACCCTCTCGAAGTAGAACCAGTCATTTCCCTCAATGTTATCACTAGCTTCTCTGCTCCCCAAACCCTCAAGCTAATCAGTTACATAAATCATCAGAAGGTCATCATTCTGGTTGATAGTGGCAACACCCATAATTTTTTTCATCACCGCATTGCCCAAGAAACTCATTGCTACATCCATGCCATCAATAATTTCCAAATCATGATTGCCAATAGTGGTTCCATGAAATGTGGAGGGCATTGTGAAAATGTGTGTCTCCAAATTGGTGACTGCCACCTAAAATCCCATATGTTTTCTATCGACATGGGAGGTTGTGACATTGTGCTGGGTGCAGACTGGCTAAGGACTTTGGGTCCCATTCTCATGGATTTTAAAGACTTAACCATGAAATTCGACCAGGAGGGCCACTAATATAAGTTCCAAGGCATCAACATGGAAAATCTTCTAAAAAAGGGTCATTCTGGTGTTATCACCCAACTCCATTCCATACAAGCAACAGAGACACCCTCGGTACCACAAGACCTCCAAGCCATCCTTTCTAAACATCAATTGGTCTTTTCCACTCCCCAAGGCCTCCCTCCTTCTCGTGGCGTTAATGATCATTCCATTACCCTTATACCAGGAAGCCTTCCTCCCAATATTTGTATGTATCATCACCCCTTTTCCCCAAAAAATGAAATTGAGAAAATGGTCCAGAAACTCCTTAATGCAGGGTTTATCTGCCCTAGTATGAGCCCCTATTCGTCTCCTGTGGTCATGGTCCTGAAGAAAGAATGTTCTTGTCGAATGTGTCTTGACTTTCGTGCCCTCAACAAACTTACCATCAAAGACAAATTCCCCATTCCTGTCATTGATGACCTCCTGGAAGAATTGAGTGGCACCCAATTATTCACTAAACTAGATCTTTGTTCAGGCTACCACCAGATACGTATGAAAGAGGCATATATCCCCAAGACTGCCTTTAGAAATCATGAGGGCCACTATGAGTTTTTGGTCATGCCCTTTGGCTTGTGTAATGCCCCCTCCACCTTCCAAAGCCTCATGAATCATGTCTTCCGTCCTTTTCTTCTCCATTTTGTCTTAGTTTTCTTTGATGATATCCTCATCTATAGAAAAACCTGGACAAACCATCTTTCTCATGTGGATTGAGTTCTCCATCTACTCTCTCTGCACAGCTTATCATCCCCAGACTGATGGCCAAACAGAAGTTGTCAACAAGTGTTTGGAAACATATTTGAGGTGTTTTGCTTCAGAAAAGAAAAATCAATGGGCTCAATGGTTTCCCCTAGCTGAATGGTGGTACAACACTTCATACCATACAGCTACACGCATGACTCCTTTTGAAGCAGTATATGGATAGAAGCCACCTTCAGTTCTCTCATACTTACCGGGTGCCTTGAAGGTCCAAGCTGTTGACCGAACACTTACAACTTGAGAGGCTATTCTCCATACCCTCAAAGAGAATTTGGTCATGGCACAAAATCACATGAAGCAACAAGCAGATCAAGGTCGCTCTGAACGTCAATTTGCAGAAGGGGATCAAGTGTTTCTTTGACTGCAACCTTACAAGCAAACATCCCTCAAGGCCAAGCATTGTCAGAAGCTAGCGCCCAAATGTTATGGTCCTTATACCATGCTCAAGCGTGTGGGACAAGTTGCCTATTAGTTAGCTTTTCCCAGCCATTCGAAGCTACATCCTACTTTTCATGTTTCATGCTTAAATAAGTTGATTGGAGCTAAGTTCCAAATTCAAACCAAACTTCTAGAGTTAGCTGAAGAAGGATCCATTTGGATACAACCAGAAGTCATTTTGGACCAGCGTGAGTGTCCCCTATGTGATAGAACCATCAAGGAAGTGCTAGTCCAGTGGAAAGATACAACTCCAGTAGACGCCACTTGGGAACTAGCTACCATTCTGTAGCAGTTTCCTCATCTCAAGCCTTGAGGACAAGGTTGTTTTTAAGGGGGCGGACATGTTAGGGTCCTAACCCGCACATAGGTAGAACAATATATTCGGATGTAATAAAGGTCAATATTAATAAGGCATTTCAATAAAATAGAATAAGGCGGATGTAAGAAGACCTAATAGAAGCTTCTGCTTCTATAAGGATCTTCCTCTAGATGCTTCTTTTTAGTATAAATAGGAGTCGAGGGTATGAGAACCCTATCTTGGATATTATTGTAATAGAGTTCTGTTCAACTGAAGGTTTCCCCCTCGAAGAGGCCCATGAACATTGCTTTCAAATTCAAAGTTCTATTTATGTTGTTATTCTTATATCATTTCAGTGTTATTGTGGTGAATATTCTGGTTATATTGTTGTTATTCTGCCATTACTATCATTTTATTTATATTATGCATACATTTTATATCTGGTATATTACATAATAAACACAAAAATACAGTAATGCACAATTTTTATTAATGAGAGAATGTACAGAAAATTTAAAATTACAGAGTGAACGACTCGCTAGAATGGTGGCAGCTTATCTTTGAGAAGAGATGTGATGGCTACACTCATTCAAAAGAAGATGATGATGTTTACAGTGATTCTCTAGAGGCATTTTTATCATAAATAAAATCTAGAACCCTAACCTTGGAAGATGAAGAGCCAAAATTTTTGTGGGCACATGATAGCTCATTTGAAAGGTCTATCCGAGGAATACACATTTTTCCATCACACTCTAGCTAAATCCTACAGTGTGACTGTGGTGAGCCTATAAAACGTTGTTTAGGGCCTCAAAATGAGCCCAGAAGTTTAGGACCCGAAAAGATGTAGAAAAACTACCAAAGTGGAAACCCCTGTTTTGAGCCAGTGGAATAGGTGGGTGGCCACCAATTTCCAGCTAGATCAGAATTAGGGTTGAGTGCAAGCTAATGATGGTCCCTCGTGACACGTTAGTGGCAATGCAAACATGGAAAAACAATAATCTTTTAAATTGGAGGGATTATTCAAAGTGATTTAATAATGAATTTGAATATGGTGTAGCAATATGAAACGTAGGAAATCAAATCATCTTTTCGAATATACAACTTTTATTCATATAAATTGTGAATAAATATGTGAAATTTGATTTTTTCTAACAATGGTATGTTATTTTTCCAGCAAAATATAAGGTATATGTCTTTGTTTGTGCAGGTGTTGAGTACCTTAACGATGTAATTTCATTCCAAAAACTTGTATAATTGTAAAGAACCCAGTTTTCTAGTGTGGTGTATTTTTTGGAAATTTACAATACTAATTTTATATATTTTTTAAATTATCAAAGTAAATATATCCTTGAAATTACTTTTTTTGTTTGTGGAGGCTAAGAGGGTCTTAACATGATCAAAATAATTTTATTTATTTGTATATCATAGATATCGATCTCCTCTAGTGCATCACACAACTCATTTTAGAAATGGTTAAGCCAAAAAATGTTATAGCACAAATAAGAGAGGTATGTATTCTAGGATTTTGATATATGCGAAGACAAAAATAGATTAAAAATAGTAAATAATATTAATTTAAAAAAAAAAAAACTTTATATTAGGAATCTACATAGCCGACTCTATCTATGTTTTTAGTTTCATAAACAAAAGAATTTTGTATCCTATATAAAAATAACATCAAAAACAGAGATATAGAGAGGTATTCTAAAAAATGGAGGTTTTTTTTTATCAATTTACAAACCGAACCACTAGGTTTTTCATCCCGAACCTAAATCCAAGGCAACCAAGTTAGCATACACGTATGATAAAGTTGTTAATCCCACCCAACATGAATGGATTCCTAAAGTGTGTGCATTCCTGTTAACATTAAATCTCTCTCTCTCTCTCTCTCTCTCTCTCTCTCTCTCTATATATATATATATA